>JAZKJV010007976.1:457500-594740 GCA_037367405.1 Ottelia alismoides
TGATATATAGGAGGGATATAGGGATGAATATACATGGTTTTATTTTTCAAAAAAATAAAAAAACACGCCGAAATAGGTGGTGGGGCAGCCCCATTAAATCCTATATATATGTGTGTGTGTGAGGAAAGGGATCCTACTCCATGGAGTAGGTAACTTACCTACTCCACTTTCTTTTTTCTAAATTTTTTATTTTTCTTTTAAAAAATGCTTCCATAGATTTTCATAATTATATCTCTCTAATATGTCATTCAAATATCGTCAGAAACAAAGACTCCTACGGCCTCCATCCATAACATGAAAAATACAACAAATCTGTGACCGTTAAAAAATGACTGTCTGGATGGAGGCCGTAGGAGTCTCTGTTTCTGACGAAATTTGAATGACATATTAGAGGGATATAGTTATGAAAATCCATGGAAGCATTTTTCAAAAAAAATAAATTTTTTTGAAAAAGAAGAAAATGGAGTAGGTAAGTTACCTACTCCATGGAGTAGGATTTCTCTCTCTCTCTCTCTCTCTATATATATATATATATATATATGAGGAAAGGGAAGATGCTCCTAGCAGCAGCCACCATATCTGCTCCACTGATCTGAACCGTCCATTACGATTCACATCAACCATCCGATCGAAAGAGCCAATTGCCCCTCTCTCTCCGCACACCCATCCCTAAGCGTGCTCTCCCTCCCCCTCGCCAGCTCGGGCAACCCCTTTCTCCTCCACCGACTGGCCTCCTATGAAGGATATGATGTTATCCTCAAGCGCATCACGGAAGCGTGATCATCGTATCGAATACGACGTAGAACAACTAGTCGTACTAGTCGTTCTATGCAGCGGGATTTAAAAAATCTCATGCGATGAAACCACATTATCAAGGAATGATTCTCGGATCGTTTCATCTAGAACCACATCAAGTATAAAGGAATACCTCTTGAAGCGTAGTTGATCGAGTCTCTACGAAAAGAGACCTCCTGTCTCAAGTCCGATCGTTGGAGAAGACGCTTACGAGCGCGGGGATGAACCGCGTGATCCTCGCAATCCAACAAGTTGATCCAAGCACGGTGAACTCCTGATCACGTCGTACGAGATCAAACACCTTCTTTGCGAGCGTAGCACTCCAAAGAAGATGGAGAACCGAAGAATGTCGAAGCGGTGGCGCGGTGACGGAACGACAATGGCTTTCTCCTCTAGGGTATGGTGGACGGCCACCAAGAAAGAGAGGGAAAGGGTTGGTGTGTGGAATGAGAGAGAGAGAGAGAGAGAAATGTGCTTCCAAAGCATAACCCTAGAGAGCATGGTATGTCTCTCAATTTATAGGATTTTTTAATCCATGGATCTCAATCCATGGGATACATAAAATCAATGGATGAGATTGATTTATGTTCAATCCAATGGTCAAGATTGATGTTGGTAAAAACCAACAATAAATAACTTAATTTAGATCAAATATATTTGACAAATCAAATATAAATCAATCCTTAATTAAACCAATCAAATAAGGGACATTAACCAACATGGAGATTGCATTCCCATGCATCATGGTGGACGGCCACCAATTTCCATATTGGTTATGGTGGCGTCCACTTGATTGCTAGTGGGAGCAATCTCATGAGATTTCATGAGATTGCATATCTCCTTGGAAATCTCCATTATTTAATCCAACAACTTTTGTTGTGATTTATTCTTCAAAAATAATTCATAATTAATTTTGAGAATATTGCAATCTTACCATTGGAAATTTGTGAATCACATTCACAACCCAAAACAAATACAATTTACATTATCAATTAATTACACAATGTGTATCCAATACACATCAATAATTAATTAACAAATATAAATTATAATTAGCTCTCTCTAATACATTATAAGTCACATTTATAATATATTATGAATAATTGGATATTGCTATCCACATTATTCTTATCCACAATAATTAAATCATATTTAATTATATTGGATAATTTCCACATGCATCAAGATAATTAAATCTCATTTAATTATCATTCTCTTAATACTCGGATATAATTCAACTATGGAATTATTCTTGAACCCCTTCAAGAATAATGTGATTTCTCCGTAGATACTTGGAGATAAGGATAGGGTGATTGTATTGTTCCACGTATAGTGACTTGGATATTGAGATCACATCTCAAATCCAGATTTCATAGACCTCCCACAGATGCTTGATTAAATCAAGACCGTAGACCTATTCTTCTCATTGTATCTGAATCTCATTCAAATCAATGTCCAATACATGGACTAAGATTAGGTTACTTCTCTATTGAGAGGAGTCACTAAAATCCAAACATGTTTCATCACTCCCTCGGAATGGAAGAGTCATGGTTGTACAATCGTTTATGATCACATCACCCACAGGTATTCCCAACACCTGTACATCCTGCATACTGGAAGACTTATGATCATCCTGAAGATATAGATCACTTTTTCACTGTCATCTTCACGTCAGATCACTAAGTTTCTCAATCTCGGTCATTGGGAATTGGTATAGATCATATGCTTTCCCAAAGCATATATCTTACCTTCAAATTCATGTCATTCTTCCAAAGCATGACAACCATGCATGGAATCTGATCAGTCCCAATACCTCATGAGTGAGATCGTCTCTCGGTTCACAAGTGAACCTGTATGATCCCTTTGAGAGATCGTATTACTCATATGTCCTTACATGCACACCAGCTCGCCGGTGTATAGACTTTGGCTAGGTCATCAACCTATTGGTCTGCCAAATGTACACACTCAGACATATAGCAACACATCTGTCTCTGGTCAGAGGATGCATGCCTATGCTATGACAGCATTCAACATAGGTCTTTGGTTATCTCGATCTCGTTAAGTCAACACATTGACTCAACTAATCTGACACCTCCGAATTACTATTCCCATGCAGAGGACCCGCATCAAGAGGTCAGTCAGATATCATCTAGATGAGAAAGGATTGCAATCTCCTACTCAGGCTGGAGATCATTACTTAACAATCATTTGATGATGCTTGATGAGTCCTCTATCTAACTCCTTAGATATTCATCCAAGCATCAATATCTATGATTCAATTAATGAATCAACAGCTGTATGATTATCAAGTTGGCCATGGTACATAACTCTTATTGTATAGAGGGACCTTATAGTGCATTCGTTCATTCAATCTAAGAAAGGGAGTGATAATAATCAATTACTTTTATTGATAAATCATTTATTACAATAACATTTATTGTAGGAATGGTTCACCTCGGGCTCACATTGATAACAATCTCACACTAGCCCTCAGAACCAATCAGGAGAAATCCTTAAATCCATACTCATTGCATGTTGGTCGAAAACCTTCTGTGTCAGAGGTTTGGTAAGAGGATCATCAACGTTGTCGGCAGAGGCCACCTTGGTGATGATGATGTCACCACGCTTTTGAATCTCCCGAATGATGTGGTATTTCCTTTCTACGTGCTTGCTCTTCTGATGCCATCTGGGTTCCTTTGCTTGGGCAATGGCTCCCGTGTTATCGCAGAGTAACGGGAGTATCAGAGGAAATTATGCCAAGCTCCAAGATGAACTTGCGCAAGAATACCGCCTCCTTTGCAGCATCCGATGCGGCAATGTATTCGGCTTCCGTTGTTGAATCTACTGTAGTGTCCTGCTTCTTGCTTCTCCAGCTCACAACACCACCGTTCAACAGGAATACAAACCCTGATGTCGACTTTCGATCATCAATATCCGATTGGAAGTCAGAATCTGTACATCCCAAGACTTGGAGATCATCATCTCTGTAGACCAAGATGTAATCTTGCGTCCGTCTTAGATATTTGAATATGTTCTTTATTGCATTCCAGTGTTGCTCTCCATAGCAGGATTGGTAACTGATGACCGAAAAATCTGTGAAACCAAGATCCGGGTAAGGTAGAAATCACTCTCGGGTCGTTGCGACCCGGATCGAGAGGCTCGATCAATCAAGATAAATCAAGACTACCAAATATATAAATCACACAAGTCAAACAAATAGCAGTCTCGCTATTTTATTTTACCTAGTATAGCTACCAGGGTCGAACTCAAGGAGCACGGGATGGTCGAGACGGCCTACGAAGTAGTCTAAAAAGATAAAATAAAGAGAAAATTATTTTCGGCGGATTTTAGATGTTTTAATTTTTTTGTGTTTTTAATTTTAAGGAAAAAGATAAGAAAAGGTATAAACATGCAACAACAACAATTTATTTAAGCACTCAAAAATACTCCAAAAATTGAGATAAAATTATTTTTGTGTTTTTTATGTTTTTAAATGTTTTTGGATTTATGAGAGTTTTATAATTTTTATTTGATTTTCTAAAAATGGAGAAAGAAGAAAATAGGAGATCAATGTGTAGCCAGACTTGAAATACCAATTAAAAATATATAATTGGTCTATAAAAGTCTGGAGACAATTGTTATGAAAAATATATATAAAAACTAAGCTACAGAAAAAGAGTTTACGTTTTTTTAATTTTATAGATTTTTTATGATTTTTATAAGATTTTTAGGGTTTTTGGATTTTTATGGGTTTTATAAATCCAAATGAGTTAAAAATTGGACAGAAGGCAGAAAACAACAAAACTAGCTATCCCTAATTATTTAAATTTTTAGGAAAGGTTTTATATTTTTCTTTGGTTTTCTTTTTCAAACAGTAGCAAAAATACATGTTTTTGTTTTTTTTAAAATAGTAAAAGGCAAGGGAAATATCCCAAAAAATTAGGGAAATTTTTACACAGTGACAGGAGCCACGTATCCAAATTTCACCTAATTTGGAGTTCAATTGATATTTTACTCAATAAAAATAAGGCACACAGCAAACAAGGACCTAAGTGTAAGAAAACATGATTGCAGGGCCAAACAATAACAACTGTAAAAGTCTAGGGACCGCTACTGCAAAAAGTCCAACAACACACGAGCAATACACGTGATTGGCATTCATAGGGGCATTTATGTAATTCTTATTTAAAAAGATGCAAACAGTAACAAGCATAAAGTTTAGGACTAAAGGTGCAAATAACCCACAACTCAGGTTTCGATGCACGTGTCTCACATAAACATGGACTAGTTTGCAAATAACAAAAATCTAAGGTCATAAATGCAAATGTTCCAAATAAACCACAACTTCTAAATGATTTATAGGACTAACTGGCAATAATAAAAAGACAGAGGCCTAAGGGAAATTACCCCTTTATTGATAATTGACGGCTGAAGGGATGCTACGTGGAGATCGGTTGGCTGTGGTGCGCTGGTGCCTCTTCAGCGATGGACGCCTCTGATGGAACTCCTTAAATGATCGGACGCCTCTGCAGATGAATGGCTCGATGAAGACCTGGAGCGAGGAGCTCTATCTGACGGCGATGGAGGGTCCAGCAAGAACATGACGTCGGCGAACTTTGCCGGCCTAGTATGCGCGGTGGAAAACTCCTCCGATGCTGCTGAGATGGGGAAAAGAATGCTCGTCGTCTTCCGCAGCTGGTGGGTAGCTCCTACGAAGCCAAGGAGCCCTGGAGGGCTCCGGCGATGAAGGAGGCACGAAGCTCTTGTGCGTGAATGTTTGGACCCCCAGATGGGGCCCTTTCAACCTGCAAGCTGCACAGAATGACTCCTGGGTTGAGAGCAAAGTGCCTCGACCCGGTGAGCGGTGGAATTGATGATCGGATGAGGAGGGGCGGAGGTCTCCGGCGAGGCGACGGCGATGGGGACTTGAGTTCCTGCTCCGGGATGAGTCAGGTTGATCAGAGGGGTGTAGAAGATGGAGAGGAGTCTCGTGAACGTGAATCGAAGGTCGAATGAGCGAGTGGACGATCAGAGCGAAATGGGTTGGCTGGCAAAGGCCGGCGACGCAAATGGGGCGAATTCGAAATTAACCTAACCTAATGGGTATCGGGGTACCTGGCGATCGAGATCGACTGTGCTGGAGCTGACGGAGCTCGTGGGGTCTTTGCCTTGATGGCTCGTCGAGGCCAGAGGCACGGCTCACTCGGTGGCGGAGCACGATGGCGCAGGTCGCCGGATCAGTGGCTGGAGCCCTCTACTCCTCGCTGCGACACTCTCCTCTGTTAGCTGTCACTCTAGGCAGAGGAATGGAGGTCGTGGGATGGAAGACAGAGGCCAAAGATGGAATGAAATGTCGGTCGGAGCTCGGCTAAATAGTAGTAGGGGTCCGGCTAAAATGGAGTCGGGCAGGGCACGGTGGTGCACGGATCCCTAGAAGGATGATCGGGCGTGGATTAGGGATGTTTCAAGGATAATCTGGGCCCGGAGTTTGGATAATTGGTGATCGGACCATGCTAGAAAAAATAGGCGAAGTCGGGTCGAGAGCAAAGATCCGTCACTGGGTGGTCCTGGGGGGAGAGTTGACCGGGGGTCAACAATCCCCAGTGGACCAATGGGATAATTCCATTGGAAAAGATTTTGAAAAATCGAAATTAGATAGATAATGGCCTTATTTAAAAATATTTACAAAATGAAAAATATTTATTTATTTTCAAAGTATTTTTTAGTGATATTTATTTATTTTTTGGAAAAATAAAAAATGTATTTACATTATATGATTATTACATATAGGTATATGCACATATGTATTTTTTATTTCCATTTTTAATTGTTTATTTTTATACAATTATTTCAAATTTATATTTTATTTATTTAAAACATAAAATTTGGAATAAAAAGGTATTTTTATTTTATTTTGATGATTTATTTACATTAGTTAAATAAATAGATCTATATACATATGTACATGGTATATATACAAGGTGGAAAATGATTATTATTATTTTTCTTTCTATATATTTTTTTTATTTTTATGATTTTTATTTTATTTTTATAAATATATACAAAATATGAGATACACTTCTTATTTTTATTTTGAGAAAAATAAAATTATTTATATACATAGGGTTATGTACAAGTATGATTGACCTTATCTCTCTCTACTTGGATTCTTTTGCGGTCAGACCCATGTTGAGCCCTCTCTTGGGATTAGGTCACTCAATATTTATTCTAAATATTTCCCTCTTTTTCTTGTGTTTCTTTATTCCTTTATTTGAACACAAAAACATGCTAATTATGCATAATTACATGGTGCATGCATTTTGATAATTTATGCTATTTACGAGTATTTACATGGTATTTTGCTAAAGTTTCTAGCTAAATAAAGGAATAAAGAATGATGAATTGGGATTCATCACCCCCCTATACTTTACTTTTGCTAGTCCCTTAGCAAACACTTATTTGAAAAGGAAGTGCAAAAGAGAAAAGAAAAAGAGGAGAAATCAAGGTTGATTATTAAACTTTCCTTCACTGAATTGAAATATGGAGCTCAATCAGACCTTTGGATTATTAATTTGTCGGAACCTTATTTGGACTTAAGTTTAAAACTTAATAGCCTCTAAGTTCCACCAATCTATGGTCAAAACTCCTCAATAAACCAGATCAGAACAAGTCTACATATACAAACTCTAATGACCATAAATCTTTCCTTGTACTGTGTAAGTGATATGTAGCTCCCCACCTCAGAAGTAATAAAGAAACAACCTCCCTCAACCGGGTAACTCTAATGCCTCTGTCTAGCAACTCTTTCCTCGAGAAGCGGGGTATTCCCTTCTAAGTTCAAGTGCAACCGGCTCAAGAAGAGGGGGAAGAAGAGAATGGACCATGGCCAGTGTAGCCATGTATCCTTGGGAGCTCTAACCAGTGTAGCCGAGTCTCCCGCTGCAAGCTTCATGAGATGGTCATGTATAACATAAGCTTTTGCTTTATTTGACTATATACACTCCGGTGGGATTACTAAATTTTCAATCCGACCCACCACTTTTTTGGAGTTTTTTTCTTTTTGCACATTTTTTTCATGTGCATTTGTACAACAGATCTACATGGTGCAACATATATACATAAGGAGTTTTTCCTCTTGAGCCAGTTGGCTATCCCTCTTTAGAAGCTTTATTGCAACCCACAACTTCTGTCTTTATACTTCATAACCACCAGACCAAGTTGAGACGCACTTCCTTCACAAGAAGAAGAAGAGAGGTTTCGCCTAGAAGTACTACCCTTATATGCTACCCAAAGCCAAAGGAAACTTCCTTCTCACCACCTCATCCGTGGAGAGCTATGTGTAGAGTGCTGGTGCAAGTAAAGCCATTGTCTCTGAGAGTCATGCGTGTGTTTTTAAGTGCTCTACTTATGCTCATCAAGATGACATATGCTCATAGCCTAGTGGACTCAAAGAATTAAGTCCCAATGGACATGAAAAGTCTCAATCCTAAGCCCTATAAGGTTCCTCTTATACTTAGCTGGATTAAGGTCTTAACCAAGCTCCATTTGTCAATTTAATTGCAGGACAGTTTAAATGTCAACTATTATTTGGATAAAAAACTGTGCAAGTATTTACAAAGATGCAATTTTAGAAAATATTTACATATATGTAAAATTTTTGAAAAATGTTTGAAAACATGGATGTATGCATGAATGCGAAGTTTTGCAAAATATTTACAAAAATTTACACAAGGTTTCTGAAAATTTTTCGTTTTTCAAACATTTTACAAAAATTTTGTACTATATACATAAATTTTGGTAGGAAATTATTTACAAATCATTTACACAAATCATTTTTACAATCATTTGTACAAAAATAATTTTTATAAATAAATAGGCATGTGCAAGAAGAATTTTATGTACAAGGGAAATTTTTAAATTTTTATGGATTTTTAGCCATTTTATTTATTAACACACTCACACAAAGTAGGACTTATGGATAAAGTATATATGAAATATATACGGCACCCCCCTATACTTAGCTCGAACGATGTCCTCGGAGTGATCAAGAGCGATAAAGAAGACATAACTCGTGCTTGGTATAGGGAAGTGAAAAGGAATGGTATATACAAAGACGAATCAAAGAATAGAATAAGAGGACTCGGTGTTTCCCCCTATACTTAGGATCAAGTAATCCTAAGTATAGCAAGTTGTACATGAAGGGAAATCCGAGTGGAAGGATGTACAGGGTCTACCCCCCCCCCCCATACTTAGGTTGAAATATCCCTAAGTATAGGCAGCAAAACAGGGGTAGAAAGAATCAATAGAATACCCGAGAGTCCTACACCCCCCCCTATACTTAGGGTAAAGTACACCCTAAGTATAGCATAATCATAAGATGAGAAAAGAGGTGTGGGACTAAAGAATAGAGTGATATGGACAACTGGATCTATACAAGTCGGAAGACCAATGATAATCAGGCGTGAGATGCAATATATGTGAGTCAAGAGACCACATCTCACGCAAAGTGAATCGGGGCAACATCAACGACCCGCGGCTCATGATCTAGATATGTCTTGAGCCGTTGGCCATTCACACGAAAGGTAGCATCAGAAGACAACTCACATATATCAATACTCCCATTGTCTTGTACCTTTCTAACCAAATAAGGTCCCTTCCATTTGCTCTGTAGCTTCCCTGGAAATAGACGAAGCCTAGCATCAAACAGCCATACTCTCTGTCCTGGCTCAAACTGCTTTTGGCTGATATGAGAATCATGCCACTCCTATACTCTCTCCTTATAACGTAGGCTGTTTGAAAAGGCGGTATCACGAAGCTCCTCCAGGGCTGCTAACTCTACCCTCCTCTGATCTCCTATATGCTCTGGATCCAAAAGTATGTCAGTGACAGCCCAAAGTGACCTATGTCTTAGCTCAACAGGTAAATGGTAGGGCTTGCCATAAACGACGCGAAAGGGAGATGAACCCGGAGGAGTCTTGAAAGACGTCCTATGCCCACAAGACCGAGTCCAAAATCTGTGACCAATCCTTTCGGTCAGGGCGGACGACTTTCTGCAATATAGTCTTGATCTCCCTGTTCGACACTTCAGCAAGACCATTTGTCTGAGGGTGGTATGGAGTGGCTACTCGATGGTCTATGCTGAACTCGCTAGCAAGGGCCTTTACCTTGTCGTTGAAGAAATGAGACCCCCCATCAGATATCAACACTCGAGGTACCCGGAACTGTGAAATAATATTCTTCCTAAAATATCTACAAACAGTCCTAGCATCTGCGGTTCGGGTGGGGATGGCCTCAACCCAACGACTCACATAATCCACGGCCAACAAAATGTACTCAAATCCCTGAATCCTAGGGAATGGACCCATGAAATCGATGCCCCATGCGTCAAAAATCTCGCAGAAGTGTATGGGTTGCATCGACATCATATCACGTTGTCCACAAGTACCATCCTCTGACAGTCAGTACACCTCTTCACGAACTCATCAGAGTCCTTGAAGAGAGTAGGCAACCATAGGCTGGATTGGAGCACTTTCTGTGTCGTTCTCCTCCCAGAGTGATGTCCTCTTGCCTCAAGCTTGTGGCAGTAAGTAAGCACGTTGTGGTGCTCCTCCTGAGGAATGCACTGACGCCAGATACTATCCCCTCCCTCATGATAAAGGACGGGATCCTCCCAATGGTAAAACTTGGCCTTCACGAGGAAGGTCTCAAGTTTCTGTTTGGGCCAATCTTGTGGTACTTTCTTGGCGACAAGATAGTTCACAATATCGGCATACCATGGAAGCGAGGCGATAGCAAGGATCGCCTCATCTGGGAAGGTCTCACATATAGGCTCAATATGCTTAGAATCCTCAAGATACTCCAATCGGGAGAGATGATCCGCCACCACATTCTTGACTCCAGGCTTATCCTTAATCTCTATATCAAACTCCTGGAGTAGAAGGATCCATCTGGTCAATCTGGCTTTGGCATCCTTCTTTGCCATGAGGTACTGGATGGCGGTATGATCAGTGTAGATGGTCACTCTAGATCCAATGATGTAAGATCTGAACTTATCTAGGGCGAAAACTATGGCTAGCATCTCCTTCTCAGTGACTGTATAGTTCCGCTGGGCGGCATCCAATGTACGGCTAGCGTAGTGAATAGAAAATGGGAATCCATCCCTCCTCTGTCCCAACATGGCCCCCAAGGCAAAATCATAGGCGTCCGTCATGATCTCGAATGGGAGAGACCAATCAGGTGGCTGGAGAACAGGAGCCTCTACCACACGACTCTTGAGAGTCTCAAACGATGATAGACACTTATCATCAACAAAAAACTCGGTGTCTTTCGTCAGCAGATCAATCAACGGTTGGGCAATCCTACTAAAATCATGAATGAAGCGCCTGTAGAAACCGATGTGCCCCAGAAAAGACCATAACTGCCGCAAGTTGGACGGTGGATTGAGTTTTCTAATGACATCCACCTTGGCCGGATCAACCTCCATGCCCCTGTTGGAGATGATATGGCCAAGCACCGTCCCCTGAGTCACCATGAAGTGACTCTTCTCCCAAGACAACACAAGGTGAACCTCAATGCATCGCTGAAGAACTCGGTCTAGGCAGTCAAGACAGGAATCGAATCCGTTGTCGTAGACCGAGAAATCATCCATGAAGACCTCCAAGCACTCCCCCACCATCTCTGAAAAGATGGACAACATGCATCTCTGGAATGTCGCCGGAGTGTTGCACAATCCTAATGGCATGCGTCTGAAAGCATATGTCCCGAAGGGACAGGTGAAGGTGGTCTTGTCCTGGTCCTCGGGCGCGACGGCCACCTGATTATAGCCGGAGTACCCATCCAAGAAACAATAATGGCTCTTCCCTGCCAGCCTCTCAATAATCTGATCAATAAAGGGAAGGGGAAATGATCCTTCTTGGTGGCCTGGTTCAATCGTCTGTAGTCCACACAAACCTGCCAAGAAGTGGGTACCCGAGTAGCGATCTCCTCTCCAGACTCACTGTCAACTGTGGTGATGCCCATCTTCTTGGGCACCGCATGCAATGGATTGACCCACTTGGAGTCAGAGATGGGGTAGATAAAATTGGCGCTCCACCATTTCGAGATCTCCTTCATGACAATATCTCTAAGATTCAGGTTTAGCCGCTGCTGGAACTCACGCGACGGCTTTGCCTCCTCCTTGAGATAGATATGGTGGGAGCACAGGGCCGGACTTATCCCTGAAGACTGCCTACACTCCATCCTATCGCCTTGCGGTTCTTTTCAAGAACCCCCATCAGACGGGATTCTTGCTCTCCAGTCAAATCAGCGGAGATAATGACTGGGTACATCTCATGCTCACCCGCAAGGAACCTATACTTCAGCGACGACGGTAGCGGCTTCAGCTCTAGACAAGTAGGTGCTGGCGGATCTGGCCTCTGGAAGGTCTAAGTGAATGCTGCCAAATCTGCATGGGAGAATGAGAACTCTCGCTCACAATCTGTATCTGGAGAAGGCTGCTCTACTAGACTGTCTATGCTCTACATGGAATCAACCTCCTCCCTAGCTGTAGGCTCAGTAGAAGTCAGACACGGTATCAACTCATCGAACTCTGCCCAATCAATATCTGACTCCGAGGGATCTATATCAGACTCACTAAACTTTGTCTCGCGGTCGGAAACCGGATCTGCTACCTGAAAAGTATCCTGGACCAGGAATGCGCTCTCCAAGCTCTCCTCTGCTGGCATCTCTGCATCAGCGAACTCTAAAGGTGAGAGGATGGCCTGTACGACTGGATCTGCCTAAACTGCCTCGTCATCTAGAATCACAAAATAACAGTCCCGGTGGATGTCTCGCCATGCCTCTGTCATCTGCTCTAAATCGGAAGTCGGCTCTGAGCAAGCTGAATCTTTGGCTCTAGTCTCCTCGACGTCTCTATTTGTATACTCTCGCCCTCGACACGAAAGTACACCTTCCTGCTATCATGGTCGGACACTGCCTTGGCTGTGGCCAAGAACGGGCGTCCTAAAATGATCGGGGTATCGGTCACAGACTCAGGGATCTCCATGTCCAACACAACGAAGTCCACAGGGAATTTCAGGCCCTGAATCGTGACGACGACGTCCTTCAACATCCCCTTCGGCCTCTTGACAGATCGATCAGCAAACTGAAGGACCGTCCTGCTCTGTCGGAGAGTACCCAACTCGAAGCGGTTGAGGAGGGCTGCCCGAAGTAGGTTGATCGAAGAACTGATGTCTAATAGAGTGCGGTCGAACCTCTACTCATGAATGTGGCATCTGACATACGGGGTTCCTGCATCTGGCCTCTTGGCTGGCAGACAGTTCTGTATCACGAAACACGTGGCACGAGTAAGCACATGGATCTCTGTCTGATGGTTCCTCCTCTTCCTCCTAATTGTGGTCCTGTCTCTGAGTGATCTCTGGAGTAGAGGGATGTGCTCCAAGGCCTCCTGAAGAGTCAGCTGTATAAGGAATCTATCTATCATCTGCTGGCTGAACTCTATCTGGTGATTCCTTTTCTGATTTTCTATTTTCTTCCCCTTTGCCATATGAAGTGCTCGTGGAAAGGGGATCACAGGGTCCTTCTCAGAAGGACTAGGAGAGGGTCTGGCATGCTCATGAACAGTAGAATCCACACAAACATCATCAATCAACACATGTGGATCCGAAAACAACAAACCCTTTCTTTATTCGCAGAAATGTCCTGATATACATGTATGGAAGGAAAAACATCTGGACTAGCAGAACTGGGAATGGTTGCCTCAGTACCACCCTCGGCATGTCGACCCGCAGCATCAGTACCGCGCTCTGGCTCAGCAACTGCACGGGTGGCGTCAGTACCACCTCCTCCAACTGGTGAAGCGACGACCTCAGTACCGTCCGCTGGATCAACATCCATGGTGGCATCAGTACCACCATCATCATCTCTCGCGGCGTCAGTACCGCGCTCCTCCTCGCATGATGCCTTGGAAGTGGCGTGGGATCGTCGCTCAGACGAGGCACCGCCTGTTGACATCCTACCGCTCCTAAGTGTAACAAAATCAGCATCAAACATGTATGCAGACATATCACCAAGTGAAGCACTAGGAGTGGTAATCTCAGTGAACTCTACCTACTCAGACTTCCTCTTTAGGTTGTTCAAGTTCGGCTCAATCTGGGCAGGAATGGCGGCCTTCCCTCTCACAATCTCCCGCATCTCCTGGCGGAACTCATCCATCTCCTGTCGAAAGGTAGCCTGCTGCTCGGTCATGAGGTGGGCTAGATCATCCAAGGTGTGGTTCTCATAGATCACCCCATGAGAACCTGACGGGTGGCCTCGCTGGTAGTGAGGCTGCTACTGCTGGTGTGGGTGAGAGGGGAACTGTGGATGACACTGCTGTTGAGGCTGCTCTCGCCTCCAAGGTTGTCCCTGCTGATAGGGATGAGGACCGTACTGCTGCTGTGGCTGGGATGGCTGCTGCTGGGGTACTGGGGGCTGCTGTTGCTGCTCTCGCTGATGGCCGTACTGGCCACCCTGAACTGGAGGCTGTTGCTGGGAACTGGTGCCTCCGACTGACCAGCGGAATCCGGGATGGTCTCGTCGGATACCGGGCTGGGGGCAGTCGTACCGATTCCTGTTGACATCCATCAACGGCTCCGGCTCGTAGGGGGTGGCGGGAGTACTGCTAGGGGTTGATCCGGCAGGTAGACCACCATCTGAGTGTTTGGGGATGGTGGTGACTGGTAGTACGGCCGTGGCTGCTGGTACGGCACCGTCTATACAAGGTGAACCCGTCTAGGCCGACTGGAGCGCTGGGACAAGCTACCAATACTGCTCGGATCTCCTCGTGACTGAA
Source organism: Ottelia alismoides (assembly GCA_037367405.1). Lineage (NCBI taxonomy): Eukaryota > Viridiplantae > Streptophyta > Magnoliopsida > Alismatales > Hydrocharitaceae > Ottelia > Ottelia alismoides. The sequence goes on from JAZKJV010007976.1 coordinate 472,127, forward strand.
GAAGGGGCTGAGAAGCCGTCTGTGCCTCCTGGAGACACATGAGCTGTGTCTTCAGGTCACTTAGCGTCCATGCCATCTGATCCATCTGCGTGATGCCCTGGCACTGCTTCTTCTCCATCAACTCGATCCGGTCCAGCTTCTCGCTGATGATGCCCATGTCAGCGACTATGGACTCGGCCTGTGCGGCTGCCGCGGACGAAGTGGAAGGACTGACATCAACCCGTACTATCCTATGAAACTGCACGGTCTGTGGCTGTGGGCATCCCTGAATGTAGAGTTGGGTCTGGGACATCACTGTATAGTTCTCGGCCATCTCCTCGTAGATGGGCCAGACATGATCCTCATCCTTGATGAAGTATGAACCGCCACAAGAAGCGTTCACCAGGTCCTGCAGCTCTGGTATCAAGCCGCAGAAGAAGCTCTGAACTAGGTTCGGCTTCGTGATATCGTGGTGCGGGCATCTGTCGATGAGCTCTCGAAACCTCTCCCATGCCTCATGGAACTGCTCATTGGGGAGAATGGAGAAGTTACTGATCAGGGCCCTCGCTGCATTGGTCTGCCCCAGTGGATAGTACTTGTTCAAGTACTCGGTGCGGAGCTGCTCCCAGGTGTATACGAATCTCCCCAAGTGCTTCAGCCAGTTGGCTGCACTGTCGGCCAGGGGGAAAGGAAAAGCAATCATCCTGATGGTGTCCTCGTCCACATGACGATCGTGGACGGTGCTGCAGATCATCTCAAACTCCTGGAGATGTAGATGGGGTTCCTCAGTGGCGAGCCCGTGGAAGTGATGTAGAAGCTGAAGTGTGTTCGGGGGGAACTTGAAGTCCCCCATGATAGCCGGAAGAACCACCCACTGGTGCTTCAGTGTTGATCCGGGGTTGTGTAAATCCCGCATCGGTCTCGGCTCTGCTGCTGCCAGCTGGTCTGGCTACTCTGGCTGATCTGTCCCCTCCATCCATCGGCTCTCAGCTGCTCTCGTGCGGTCCTCAGCCTCTCCATCTCTCTCCTCATCTCCACCATGAAAGCTCCCTGATCTCGTATCTGTCGCTGCATGGTCTCAAGGTAAGACAACATGGTCGTGTTGATCGCACCCTGGTCCAGGACATATGTGGTCGTCTCCGGCCTCTAACCCTCGATGCGCTCCTCACTGCTTGCGATGGTCTCTGCAAAGGCAAAAGACTCAAACTCAGGTGCCGATAAATCATTTGTCTGTTGTCTCACATCTAGCACTGACATCTCAGGACAGGAAGAAGGGTGGTCAAGGGGGAACAGGGTGGAATCGAACTCGGGTTTGGAGAGTGGGTCTCGGCTCTCACGAACCAACCTAGATGAATGGGCTAGAGTGCTAAAAAGCGGTGCAGCCAGAGGCTGCCTAAGAGACCTCCTGCCCATCATCTTGATTTGGCGAGTTGGGCGGATGAGATCTGGAAACACACAAGATGAGAAAACAAACCCCGGGTTCATCTACTTCACGCTGAGCTGAAGACTGTAAGAGCTCGGTCAATTATCTTGTCAATTTTAATTAGGTGATCAAGTCAAGATATCAGAGCAGTTATGTGACCTGATAGAAACACAATCCGCCTACAGACTGTCCCGTATAAAAGGCCGGTAGTCTGATCGAGGCTCGGATATGGCTCTAGCCTAGTGTGCTGGTCATTCTATCGCTCAATCAAACAAGACAATGAGGGGGTTGCTCTCTCCAAGATAGATTTTTAAATGAGGTGTCTTTTAGGGTAGAGTGTGTTTAGCAGTCCCAATTTTATAGTTTTTCTTTTTTAGGTATTTTTAAAGCAAGCAACGCCTAACGACTTTTTCGGTTCTCCTGATTATTTTAAGTCCGAAAACAGAGGGAAAAGATGAAAAAGCCGATGCGCGGAAATCAATGATGCATGCAAAGTAAGAATTGTGTACCTGACTCCAGCAGTCTACATGCAGAGTGATCCGTGCACAAAATAAAGACAGAATATAAACTACCTATATGATGCACGAGAATTCGGCCCTAGATGAAGTAGTTTCTACACGTAAGCACAGTAGCCGGGTACTCAAGCCTAAGTCTGAAGTCCTATCTTGGGAGCCACTCGGTGTCCGCCACAATGGATCCTGCACGTGCTGTATGTGACTCCTCAAGGCATGTGGACTAGATCCTAAGTAATCCGACTTTTTCTTTGTGATTTAATTAATTAAGTCCAATTAATCTATAGGTACAGGCAGATAATTAGGGATTTGGACTTAATTAATTATGTCACAATCACATAAAATCCTAAGCTAGGGCTAAAACTGCGTAAATCAAATAAGCAATAAATAAACGGTCAGAAATCAAAACTGACGAAAACCGTTGTGAGGTCCCCCGAGCACACAGGTGCTCGGTGAAACAGATCCCGATATCACCCAAGTCCAAGTCTCTGTCCCTGTATTATTACAATAAAATATCTGCTGAAAAATTAATCTAAACTAAACTAAACTAAATTACGGCTAATTCCCGCAGCTATTCCGCGGCTCCCGCACTTCGGTTCTCCTCCCCACGCTCTCCTGCGGCTTCGTACAAAAGGAAGCCGCCTCCAAATTCCGCAGTTGCTTTGGCTTCCGAAAAAGCCGCCTCGATCCTCAGGCCCTCGCAAGAAACAGAAACAGAAGTGTGTCAGTCCAGATTATTGAAAATATATGCAAATAATATCAGATAAAAACTACCTTCACAACTATGCACAAAAAGCCGTGAAAATGACTACTAAGTCGTGCTCCCCGGCAACGGCGCCATTCTGATGACCAAAAAATCCGTGAAATCAAGATCCGGGTAAGGTAGAAATCACTCTCGGGTCGTTGCGATCCGGATCGAGAGGCTCGATCAATCAAGATAAATCAAGACCACCAAATATATAAATCACACAAGTCAAACAAATAGCGGTCTTCTATTTTATTTTACCTAGTATAGCTACCAGGGTCAAACTCAAGGAGCACGGGATGGCCGAGACGGCCTATGAGTAGTCTAAAAAGATAAAATAAAGAGAAAAATGTTTTTGGTGGATTTTAAATGTTTTAAATTTCTTTTGTGTTTTTAATTATAAGGAAAAAGATAAGAAAAGGTATAAACAAGCAACAACAACAATTTATTTAAGCAATTAAAAATACTCCAAAAATTGAGATAAAATTATTTTTGTGTTTTTTATGTTTATAAATGTTTTTGGTAATTTTATGGGAGTTTTATACTTTTTATTTGATTTTCTAAAAATGGAGAAAGAGGAAAATAAGAGATCAATGTGTAGCCAGAATTGAAATACCAACTAAAAATATATAATTGGTCTATAAAAGTCAGAAGACAATTTTTATGAAAAAAATATACAAAAACTAAGCTACAGAAAAAGAGTTTGCATTTTTTTTTGAATTTTATAGATATTTTAATGATTTTTATAAGACTTTTAGAGTTTTTCAATTTTTATGGGTTTTATAAACCTAAATGAACTAAAAATTGGACAGAAGGCAGAAAACAACAAACTAACTATCCCTAATTTTTTTTAGAATTTTTAGGAAAGTTTTTATATTTTTCTTTGGTTTTCTTTTTCAAACAGTAGCAAAAATACGTGTTATTGATTTTTTAAAAATAGTAAAAAGCAAGGGAAATGTCCCAAAAAATTAGAGAAATTTTTACATAGTGGCAGGTGCCACTATCCAAATTTCACCTAATTTGGAGTTCAATTGATATTTTATTCAATAAAAACAAGGCACACATCAAGCAAGGACCTATGTGTAAGAAAACATGATTGCAGGGCCAAACAATAACAACTGTAAAAGTCTAGGGGTTGCTACTGCAAAAAGTCCAAAAACACATGAACAACACACGTGATTGGCATTCACTGGGGCATTTCTGTAATTCTTATTTAAAAAGATGCAAACAGTAACAAGCATAAAGTTTAGGACTAAAGGTGCTAATAACCCACAACTCACATGTCCATGCACGTGCCTCACATAAACAGGAACTAGTTTGCAAATAACAAAAATCTAAGGTCCTAAATGGAAATGTTCCAAATAAACCACAACTTCCTAAAATATTTACAGACTAACTAGCAATAATAAAAAACAGGGGCCTAAGGGAAATTACCCCTTTATTGACGATCGACGACTGAAGGGACGCCACGTGGAGATCGGTCGGTTGTGGTGCGCTGGTGTCTCTTCAGCGATGGACACCTCTGATGGGACTCCTCAAATGATCGGACGGTTGGTAGCTCACCGCGGATAAACGGCTCGATGAAGACCTGGAGCGAGAAGTTCTATCTAATGGCGATGGAGGGTCCAGCAAGAACACGACGCCGGCGAACTTCGTCGGCCCAGTACGCGTGGTGGAAGACTCCTCTGATGCTGCTGAGATGGGGAAAAGAATGCTCGTCGTCTTCCGCAGCTGGTGGGTAGCTCCGACGAAGCCAAGGAGCCCTGGAGAGCTCCGACGACGAAGGAGGCGTGAAGCTCCTGTGCCTGAATGTTTGGACCCCTAGATGGGGCCCTTTCAACCTGCAAGCTGCACAGAACGACTCCTGGGTCAAGGGAAAAGTGCCTCGACCTGGTGAGCGGTGGAATCGATATCGGATGAGGTGGGGCGGTGGTCTCTGACGAGGCGACGACGATGGGACCTAAGTTCCTGCTTCGGGACAAGTCAGGTTGATCGGAGGGGTGTAGAAGATGGAGAGGAGTCTCGTGAACGTGAATCGAAGGTCGGATGAGCGAATGGACGATCGGAGCGAAGTGGGTTGGCCGGCGAAGGCCGGCAGCGCAAATAGGGCGAATTTGAAATTAACCTAACCTAATGGGTATCGGGGGTACCTGGAGATCGAGATTGACTGTGCTAGAGCTGACGGAGCTCCTGGGGTCTTTTCCTCGATGGCTCGTGGAGGCCAGAGGCTCGGCTCGCTCGGTGGCAGAGCACGGCGGCGCATGTCGCCGGATCAATGGTTGGAGCCCTCTACTCCTCGCTGCAACACTCTCCTCCGATAGCTGTCACTCTAGGGAGAGGAATGGAGGTCCTGGGATGGAAGACGGAGGCCAAAGATGGAGTGAAATGTCAGCCGGAGCTTGGCTAAACAGTAATAGGGGTCCGGCTAAAATGGAGTCGGGCAGGGTACGGTGGTGCACGGATCCCTAGAAGGAAGATCGGGCGTGGATTAGGGATGTTTCAAGGATAATCTTGGCTCGGGGTTTGGTTGATTGGTGATCGGATCATGCTAGGAAAAATAGGCGAAGTCGTGTCGGGAGCAAAGATCCGTCACTAGGTGGTCCTGGGGGAGAGTTGATCGGGGGTCAACAATCCCCTGTGGACCAATGGGATAATTCCATTGGAAAAGATTTTGAAAAATCGAAATTAAATAGATAATGGCCTTATTTCAAAATATTTACACACTTAAAAATATTTATTTATTTTCAAAGTATTTTTTAGTGATTTTTATTTATTTTTTTGAAAAATAAATAATGTATTTACATTATATGATTATTATATATATGTATATGTACATATGCATTTTTTATTTCCATTTTTAATTGTTTATTTTTATACAATTATTCCAAATTTATATTTTATTTATTTACAACATAAAATTTGGAATAAAAAGGTATTTTTATTTTATTTTGATGATTTATTTACATTAGTTAAATAAGCAGATTTTTATACATAAGTACATGGTATACAAGGTGGTAAATGAGTTATATTATTTTTCTTTCTATATTTTTTTTATTTTTCTGATTTTTATTTTATTTTTATAAATATGTACAAAATATGAGAAACACTTCTTATTTTTATTTTGAGGAAAATAAAATTATTTATGTACATAGGGTTATGTACAAGTATGATTGACCTTATCTCTCTCTACTTGGATTCTTTTGCGGTCAGGCCCATGCTGAGCCCTCCCTTGGGATTAGGTCACTCAATATTTATTCTAAATATTTCCCTCTTTTTCTTGTGTTTCTTTATTCCTTTATTTGCACACAAAAACATGCTAATTATGCATAATTACATGGTGCATGCATTTTGATAATTTATGCTATTTACAGTATTTACATGGTATTTTGCCAAAGTTTCTAGCTAAAATGAAGTAATAAAGAGTGATGAATTGGGATTCATCAGTAAGGACTTACCACTCCCACTGCATGGTAGATATTTGGCCTAGTACACATCGTGGCATACATTAAGCTTCCTACGACTGATGCATAGCGGCATCCAGATATAGCTTTCTTTTCCTAACCAGTTTGAGGAGCCATCCCTTTAGACAAGTGGATACCATGTCTTATGGGGAGGAAACCTTTCTTGGAACTATCCATACGGAATCGTTCAAGAATCTTCTTAATGTACCCATGTTGTGACAATCCCAATATCCTCTTTTCTCTGTTTCTGAACAAATTCAGACCTAAGATGTAAGAGGCTTCTCCAAGATCTTTCATGTCAACGGTATGGGATAGCCAAATTTTCACACTGGTCATCATCCCTGTATCATTCCCAATGATAAGGATGTCATCTACGTAAAGCACGATGAACACAATGGCACTCCCACTAAGCTTCTTGTACACACAAGATTCATCGGGATTCTGCATAAAATCATAACTCTTTATGGTTTCGTCAAACCTGATGTTCTAGCTACGAGAAGCTTGCTTGAGCTCATAGATGGATTTCTTCATCTTGCATACTTTGCCATCCTCAGTTATGAAGCCCTGGGGCTGCTCCATATAGATATCCTCCTCGAGGTATTCATTGAGGAAAGCTGTCTTGACATCCATCTGCTAGATGTCGTAGTCAAGATATGCAACTATAGTCAGCAGTGTCCTGATGGATTTAAGCATAGCCATAGGAGAGAACGTCTCATCGTAACCGATGCCTTCTCTCTGTGTGTAGCCCTTGGCTACGAGCCGTGCCTTGAAAGTCTCTACTTTTTCATCATGTCCCCTCTTTCTCTTGAAGATCCATTTACACCCAATGGGTTTTACCCCTTCAGGTGGATCTTCCAGGGTCCATACACCATTCTTATGCATGGAGTCAATTTCTGACTTCATTGATAGCATCCATCTATCCATGTGAGTGCTTCAGCAAATGAAGAAGGATCATTGTCAATTTTGCTTGACACATTGAATCCATACCTTTCAGGTGGTGCAACCACCCTCAAACTCCTTCGAAGAGGTATGTGTGTTTCATCTTTATTTATCTCTTTAGTTTCTCACACAGGAAGCTCAGAATCCTCAGACGATTCAAGGAGTTCCTATACTTCATTCTTGTCTTGACCTTTAAGGAAATCATTCTCCAGAAATTTCACATCTCTAGAAACAAAAACCTTTTGGGTCTCAGGGTTATAAAGGTTGTATCCAATACCATCTTTAACATACCCAATGAAGTAACACTCACGAGATTCTAGCTTACTTGCGTCCACGTTCTTCGCATGGACCAAGCAACCCCAAACCCTTAAGTGATTAACACTAGGTTTGGTTCCATACCGGAGCTCATGAGGAGTTTTAGGCACAGATTTGCTAGGAATCTTATTCAGGATATATATTGCAGTCTCTACTACATATCCCCAGAAACTAATTAGTAAATGTGCTTTGCTCATCATTGAACGGACCATATCCATAATAGTCATGTTACGTCTCTCAGCAACACCATTAAGTTGGAGAGTTCCAGGAGGAGTGAGATTGGAAATAATTCCATTCTCTTTAAGATACTCCTTGAATTCATCTGAGAGGTACTCGCCACCTTGATCAGATCGAATCCGTTTAATCTTCCTATTGGTTTGGTTCTCAACCAAAGCCTTGAACTCTTTGAACTTTTCAAAGGTTTCAGATTTATGACATAACAGGAAGACAAACCCGTATCACGAATGGTCATCAATAAATGTCAAATAATATTGATATCCATTTCGAGTCGCGGTACTGAAGGGATCACATACATCGGTATGTATTAGGTCAATAATACAGTCGCATCTTGTAACCTTGTTACGGAAAGGCATCCTAGTCATTTTACCCTGAATGCAATGTTTGCAGGTAGGCAATGGTTGAACCTGCAGAAAATCAAAAGGTCCATCCTTTATCAATCTATTGATCTTATCAACAGATAAATGACTGAGTCTTTGATGCCAAATCTCATTCGAAAGATTTCCATCCTCCCTGGGACGTTTAGGGCTTTTAAAATTAGTGGCAGTGACATTCATGATACATTTATCAATGCACAATTCATAGAGTCCACCAAAAGTCAAAATGCCATCCGCAATATATTTATCATAACGATTTATGACTAATTTATTATAGAAAAGGAATGAATATCCGCTCCTAACAAGCTTAGATACAGATATCAAATTCCTTCGAACTTCGGGTACATAAAGACACTCTTTAAGTATTAAGACTCTACCACTAGATAATGATAGTCGACAAGTCTCGACGACCACTGCAACACTTGCATCAGATCCCATCTGGATGACTATATCCCCTTCTTCTAGATTTCTAGTTTCCTGAAACAAATGCAATAAATTGCATACATGAACAGAAGCACCAAAATCTACAACCAACTTCCCTCTCGTCCAACGAGAAAGCTAGTTTCAATGATGAAAGTAGATTTCATACCTTATGGGGCTTCTTTACCTTTGTCCACTGACTTCAGGTATTCTGGGCAGTTACGCCTCCAGTGCCCCGGCTTCTTGCAGTGGTGACAGTCGTCGGTTTTCTTCGACGCTATCAGTGTGGATGCATTGGAAGATAAGCCATTGCCTTGACTCTTCTTCTTTCTCTTCTGGTTCGAGCCCTTCTGAGAACCTTGCTTCCGACCGCGCTTCCCTCTGACCTGTGCAACCATTGCACTGCCAACGGGACCATCTTTCTTCGTTACGTCTTGTGCTGACTTTAATGTAGCAAGAAGTCCAGCATTCGACAAGTCCAACTTGTTCATGTGGAATGAAACCACAAAATTATTGAAAGACTTGGGCAAAGACAGCAAAATGAAATCATCTTGCATGCCTGCATCCATATTTGCCTCGAGAGTCTCCAGCTCAGACAAGTACCCAAACATTTTGAGCACATATTCTCGAACCGAAGTTCCTTCATGCATCTTTCAGCTAACGAGTTCTTTCATAATGTTGTAAAGTTGGGTGCGGTTAATGTCACCAAACATATCTTTCAGATTCTGCATTATTTCCTGGCATGTGTTCATCTCTGCATGTTGCTTCTGAAGAACATTGGAGAGAGAACCCAGGATATAGCATCTGCCAAGATACGATCCTCATCATACTTGTCATTGTATTGCTTTTCTACCTTCGATTTAGGGCTTTCATGCTTATCTTCTGTGAGCACATAACTTATGCGTTCAGCTGAGAGAACAAGCTCCAAATTACGGATCCAATCTGAGTAATTTGGACCGGTCAACTGGTTGACCTCCAGAAGCCTGCTAAGTGGGTTCATGGACTTCATTTCCTGAAATTGAGAATGCACTATATTAGAATATATAATCACATACTCATATTTATGATATTTAATTAATACATTTTAAATTAAATTGTTCTTGCATTGTCAACTTTGAAAGTTCATTCCCTTAATCACTTTTAAAGCAAGAGATATACTTACCTCTATATCTCTAGCAAGAACTGGGATCTCCTCTTTATCTTGGTCACATCCCAATAATATGAGAATCTACGACTCCAATAAAAAGAAGTGGGAACACATTCCGCCTTGCAAGTCCAACTTGCATTTCCCAATTCGGTCTTAAACACCCGGGCCCACCACCCTTAAGGTGATGTTGACCCATTGTTAATTGAACCAACTGTCAATAGGAATAGTACTCGCTATGCGCAATCCAATATCGCCCCAATAATATGAGGATCTGATATTGGGGTCACTACGCATACGACCTTACTCTTTCGAGAAGCAAAGAGCCCGGTCCAGATGCGCTTGCAAACAGGAGCTGACACTTCGGACAGGCGTCTCCCACATGCAATCCCTGACGACGGAAACCCTTTGCCTTGACGAGAGACCATGGATGTCATTTATGTGATCCTCCACCTCATATTCAAATTTTAATTAATTATCATGAATCATATTCATATAATTAATTCTTCCAAGGGAAATACACATCTATTCATGGTAGAGTGTTTTTAATTGGATGTAATTAACTTAATCACATTAAATTAATTTTCAATCCAATTCAATCAACAAACTTGATTTTACTTGAATATATGGTATTATCTCGAAGTACGTATTGATTCGATATTTAATAATTAGAAAAATACATCTTGATTTCTCTAGCATCATTGATGACCGGAGAATCACGAGGATCTCTCTATCGGGTCAAGGTAAAACTATTCGGTGTCGTTGCGACCCGAATAGAAAGACTCGGTCAACAAGAAAAATAAGAAACGACCAAACAGAGATATAAATCAATAAAATCGAGAAGCAGTCCTCGCTACTTTTATTAACCTGGTATAGCGACCACGGTCGGACTCAAGGAGCACGGGATGGCCTTGCGGCCTACGAAGTAGTCAAATCGAAGAAAGAAGCAAGAAAATGTTTTTGCTGGATTTTAATGATTTTTAGATGTTTTTGTGTTTTTGATTTTTTAAGAAAAAGGGGAAACAAGCTAATTCAACAATTTATTAAAGCACTCAAAAATATACAGAAAATTCAAACAAAATTATTTTTGTGTTTTTAATGTTTTGAAATGTTTTTGGTAAATTTTTCAGAATTTTCCATTTTTTATTTGATTTTATAAAAATCAAGAAAGAGGAAAAATAAGGGCTACTGTGCAGCCAGACTTGAAAGATCAATTAAAAATAGAAAATTGATCTATAAAAGTTTGGAGGCAATTTTTATGAAAAATACATGTAAAAACTAAGCTACAGAAAAGGAGTTTGTATTTTTTTTGATTTTTATAGCATTTTTTAGAAATTTATAAGATTTTTAGGGTTTTTTGATTTTTAGGGTTTTTATAAATCCAAATAGCATACAGAAGCTAAAATACACTAAAACTAACTACCACTAATTTTTTTTAGAATTTTTAAAGAAATTTATATATTTTTCTTTGATTTTTCAATTCAAAAAATAATGAAAATGTGTGTTTTTTATTTTTTAAAAATAACAAAAAGTCTGAAAAATGTCCCAAATATTTAGGAAAATTTTTACACAATGGCAGGAGCCACATGACCAAATTTCACCTAATTTGGATTTAATTTGCTATTTTATTCAATCAAAAACAAGGCACACGGCTCACAGGGACCTAAATGCAAAGAAACATATTTCCAAGGGCCAATCAATAACACATGTAAAAAGCTCAAGGCCCAAATTTGCAAAAAGCCCAAAACACACGCGTAACACACGTGATCCAGACACAGAGGGGTATAAATTCAATTCCTATTTAAAAATATGCAATCAGTAACACATAGGAAATACAGGACTAATCATGCAAATAACCCAAATCCCCACGTGTCGACGCACGTGGCTCACATATACAGGGACTAAAATGCAAATAAATTAAACATCGAGGTCTAATGCACAAAATATCCAAATTAAAAACAACGTACAAAACTATTTACATGACTAAATAGCAAAAACAAAAGGACAGGGGTCTAAGGGAAATTACCCCTTTATTATGATTTGATGGATGAGGGGGTGCCATGTGTAGATCCAACGATTGAGAGCGTCGGGCACCCCTTCATTGATGGACGCTCCAGATGAGGTCCTATGGCGATCCGACGGCTGAAAGCTCCCCGCAAATAAATGGACGAGATCTAAATTGGGCGAGGCACGTCGATCAGACAGTGGCTGAACCTCCTCCAAGAACAGCTCGCCGGCGAACTTCGCCGGCTCGATACGCGCGGTGGAGAGGTCCGATGAGGCTACTGACATGTGGGAAAGCTTCGTCACGATGGTCCGCAGCTGATGGGCATCTTCGATGAGGTCGGGAACCACCGGAGTGGCCCAGCGACGGTGGAGGCTCGAAGCGGCTGTGCTCGAACCTTTGGACCCTCAGATGGGTCTCTCTGACCTGCAAAATGGCACAACAAGACTCCTGGGTCGAGGGCAAAGTGCCTCGGCCCAGTTAGGGGCGGAATGGGTGGTCGGATGAGGATAAAGCGGGGTCTCCGGCGAGGCGACGGCGGAGGAGACTCAGTTCTTGGTTCCAGGGCGAACCAAGGTGAATGGAGGGGCGTAGAACGTGGATAGGGGTCTCGTGAGTGTGAATCGGGGGTCTGATGATCGAATGGGTGATTGAGATGGAATGAATTAGCCGCCGACCGCCGGCGGTGCTAATTGGGCGTAATCGGAAATTCAGCGAAACCAAGGTGAATGGAGGATACCTGATGGTCGCGGTCGACTGGGCTGAAGCTAAGGAAGCTTCTGGGTCTTCGCCTCAAGGGTTCGTCGGGTCCCAAGGCTTTGGCGAACGTCGCGGCGGCGCACGGCGAAGGGCTCGTCGGATCAGTGGCTGGGGACACCTCCTCACTGCGACACGGCCCTCGGCTAGCTGTCACTCTAGGGAAGGTAGTGGAGGTCCTGGGATGGAGAGGCGGAGCCGAAGATCACGTGAAATTGCGGATGGAGGTCAGGCTATATAGTGAGGAGGGTCCGGCTAAAGGGAGTCGAGTAGGGTCGCTCGAAGTACGGATCCCTAGGAAAACCTCCGAGCGAGGGTTAGGGATGATTCAAGAATAATCAAGGCCCGGGTTTTCGGTTGATGGTGATTGGATCGAGTCACAAAAATTCAAGAAGTCAGGTCGGGCGCAAGATCCGCACTGGGTGGTCCTGGGGGGAGAGTTGACCGGGGGTCAACAATCCCCCGTGGACCAATCACATTATTCCATTCTGTAATTATTTGGAAATTCAATTAAAATTATTAAATGATTTTATTTCGAAAAAGTTAAAACATGAAAAATGTTTCTTATTTTTCAAATTATTTTTTAGTGATTTTTATTTATTTTTTTGAAAAATATATAATGTATTTACATTATATTATTATTATATATAGGTATATATAAAAAATGTATTTTTTTATTTTTATTTTTAATTTTTTATTTTTGCATAATGATTACAAATTTATATTTTATTTATTTACAGCATAAAATTTGGAATAATAAGGTATTTTTATTTTATTTTTATGATGTATTTACATGGGTTAAATAAATAGGTTTATATATATGTACATGGTATATATACAAGGTGGGAGATGATTTTTTTTGTTTTTATTTTCTGATTTTTATTTTATTTATTTACAACATAAAATATGGAGTATAAAAATATAATTTTTATTGGTTTATTAATTATTTACAAGGAGAAAATAAATAGGCATTTTATTATATATACATGGTCTATATACATGGATGAGAGAGAATTGTATTTCTTTTTATTTATCCATTTTATTTTTGTTTTATTTTTACAAATATGTACAAAATATGAGAAACACTTTTTAATTTTTATTTTGAGGAAAATAAATTTATTTAAATACATGGGGGGTATGTACATACATGATTGACCTTATCTCTCTCTACTTGGGTTCTTTTGCGGTCAGGCCCATGCTCAGCCCTCCCTTGGGATTAGGTCGCTCAATATTTATTTTAAATATTTCCCTCTTTTTCTTGTGTTTATTTATTCCTTTATTTTCAAATAAAAACATGCTAATTATGCATATTTACAAGATGCATGTGTTTTGGCAACTTATGATATTTACACATATTTACATGGTATTTTGCTCAAGTTTCTAGCTAAAATAAAGGAATAAAGAGTGATGAATTGGGATTCATCACCCACTATACTTTACTTTTGCTAGTCCCTTAGCAAACACTTATTTGAAAAATAAGTGCAAAAGAGAAAGAAAAAGAAAAAGAGGCGAAATCAAGGTTGATTATTAAACTATCCTTCTTTAAATTGAAATATGGAGCTTAAAACTTAACAGCCTCTAAGTTACACCAATCTATGGTCAAGACTCCTCAATAAACCAGATCAGAACAAGTCTCCATACACTAACTCTAATGACCATGAATCTTTCCTTATACGGTGTAAGTGATATGTAGCACTCCACCTCAGGAGTAATAAAGAAACAACCTCCCTCATCCTGGTAACTCTAATTCCTCGGTCTAGCAACTCTTTTCTCGATAAGCGGGGTATTCCCTTCTAAGTTCAAGTGCAACCGGCTCAAGAAGAGGGGGAAGAAGAGAATGGACCATGGCCAGTGTAGCCATGTATCCTTGGGAGCTCTAACCAGTGTAGCTGAGTATCCCGCTGCAAGCTTCATGAGATGGAACATGGGTATCAAGCTTTTGCTTATTTGACTATATACACTCCGGTGGGATTATTAAATTTTCAATCCGATCCACCACTATTTTTGGAGTTCTTTTCTTTTTGCACATATTCTTTTTCATGTGCATCTGTACAACATATCTACATGGTGCAACATATATACAAGGAGTTTTTCCTCTTGAGCCAGTAGACTATCCCTCTTTTGAAGCTTTATTGCAACCGACGGCTTCTGTCTTTAGACTTCATAACCACCAGACCAAGTTGAGATGCACTTCCTTCACAATAAGAAGAAGAGAGGTTCCACCTAGAAGTACTACCCTCATATGCTACCCCAAGCCAAAGGAAACTGCCTCCTCACCACCTCATCCATGGAGAGCTATGTGTAAAGTGCTGGTGCAAGTAAAGCCATTATCTCTAAGAGTCATGCGTGTGTTGTTAAGTGCTCTACTTAGGCTCATCAAGATGACATATGCTCATAGCCTAGTGGACTCAAAGAATTAAGTCCCAATGGACCTGAAAAGTCTTAATCCTAAGCCCTCCAAGGTTCCTCTTATTATTAGGTGGATTAAGGTCTTAACCAAGCTCCATTTGTCAATTTAATTCCAGGCCAGTTTAAATGTCAACTATCATTTGCAAAAACTGTGCAAGTATTTACAAAGATGCTATTTTACAAATATTTACAAATGTGCAAAAAATTTTGAAAAATGTTTGAAATCATCGGTGTATACATGAATGCAAAGTTTTGCAAAATATTTATAAACATTTACATAAGGTTTTTGCAAATTTTTTATTTTCAAAACATTTTACAAAAATTTTATACTATATAAATAAATTTTGGTATGAAAATATTTACAAGCTATTTACACAAAAAAATTTTACAATCATTTGTACAAAAATAATTTTTATACATAAATAGGTATGTGCAAGAAGAATTTTATTTACAAGGGAAAATTTTTAAATTTTTTGGATTTTTAGCCATTTTTATTTATTAATACACTCACACAAAGTACGAATTATGGCTAAAGTATATATGAAATATATACACACCCCCTATACTTAGCTCGAACGATGTCCTCAGAGTGATCAAGAGCGCTGAAGAAGACATGACTCGTGCTTAGTATAGGGAAGTGAAAAGGAATGGCATGTACAAAGATGAATCAAAGAATAGAATGAAGAGAACTCGGTGTTTTCCCCCTATACTTAGGATCAAGTAATACTAAGTATAGCAAGCTGTACATGAAGGGAAATCCGAGTGAAGGATGTACAGGGTCTACCCCCCCATACTTAGGGTGAAATATCCCTAAGTATAGGCAGCAAAATAGGGGTAGAAAGAATCAATAGAATACCCGAAAATCCTGCATCCCCCCTATACTTAGGGTAAAGTGTACCCTAAGTATAGCATAATCATAAGATGAGAAAAGGGATGTGGGACTAAAGAATAGAGTAATATGGACAACTGGATCTATACAAGTCGGAAGAACGGTGATAATCAGGCATGAGATGCAATAGATGTGAGTCAAGAGATCACATCTCAGGCAAAGTGAATAGGGGCAACATCAATGACCCGCGGCTCATGATCTAGATATGGCTTGAGCTGCTGGCTGTTCACTCGAAAGGTAGCATCAGAAGACAACTCATATATGTCAATACTCCCATTGTCATGTACCTTTCTAACCAAATACGGTCCCTTCCATTTGCTCTTTAGCTTCCCTGGAAATAATCTAAGCCTAGCATTAAACATCCATACTCTCTGTCTTGGCTCAAACTGCCTGTGGCTGATATGAGAATCATGCCACTCCTTCACTCTCTCCTTATAATGTAGGCTGTTTGAAAAGGCGGTATCACGAAGCTCCTCCGGGGCTGCTAACTCTGCCCTCCTCTGATTTCCTACACTCTCTGGATCCAAAAGTATATCAGTGACTGCCTAAAGTGACCTCTGTCTTAGCTCAACAGGTAAATGGCACGGCTTGCCATAAACGAGATGAAAGGGAGATGTACCCAAAGGAGTCTTGAAAGACGTCCTATATGCCCACAAGAACGAGTCCAAAAGCTGTGACTAATCCTTTCGGTCAGGGCGGATGACTTTCTGCAATAAAGTCTTGATCTCCCTGTTCGACACTTGAGCAAGACCATTCGTCTGAGGGTGGTAGGGAGTGGCAACTCGATGGTCTATGCTGAACTCGCTAGCAAGGGTCTTTACCTAGTCATTGACGAAATGAGACCCCCCGTCAGATATCAACACTCGAGGTACCCCAAACCGTGAAATGATATTCTTCCTCAAAAATCTGCATACAGTCATAGCATATGCAGTTCGGGCGGGAATGGCCTCAACCCAACGACTCACATACTCCACGGCCAACAGAATGTACTCAAATCCCCAACTCCTAGGGAATGGACCCATGAAATCGATGCCCCATGCATCAAAAACCTCACAGAAGTGTATGGGCTGCATCGGCATCATATCACGTTGTCCACAAGTGCCCACCCTCTGACAGTCAGTACACCTCTTCACGAACTCATTAGAGTCTTTGAAGAGAATAGGCCACCATAGGCTGGATTGGAGCACTTTCTGTGCCTTTCTCCTCCCTGAGTGATGTCCTCCTGCCTCAAGCTGGTGGCAGTAAGTAAGGACGCTGTTGTGCTCCTCCTGAGGAATGCACCGACGCCAGATACTATCCCCTCCCTCATGGTAAAGGACGGGATCCTCTCAATGGTAAAACTTGGCCTTCACGAGGAAGGTCTCAAGTTTCTGCCTGGGCCAATCTTGTGGAACTTTCTTGGCGACAAGACAGTTCACAATATCGGCATACCATGGGAGCGAGGCGATAGCAAGGATCGCCTCATCTGGGAAGGTCTCACAAATAGGCTCAATCTTCTCAGAATCCTCAAGATACTCCAATCGGGAGAGATGATCTGCCACCACATTCTTGACTCCAGGCTTATCCTTAATCTCAATATCAAACTCCTGGAGTAGAAGGATCCATTTGGTCAATCTAGATTTGGCATCCTTCTTTGCCATGAGGTACCTGATGGCGGTATAATCAGTGTAAATGATCACTCTAGATCCATTGATGTAAGATCTGAACTTATCTAGGGCGAAAACTACGGCTAGCATCTCCTTCTCAGTGATGGTATAGTTCCGCTGCGCGGCATCCAATGTACGGCTAGCATAGTGAACGGCAAATGGGACTCCATCCCTCCTATGTTCCAGCACGGCCCCCACGGTAAAATCAGAGGCATCTGTCATGATCTCGAATGGGAGAGACAAATCGGGTGGCTGGAGAACATGAGCCTCTACAACACAACTCTTGAGAGTCTCAAACGATGATAGACACTTATCATCTACAAGGAACTCGGTTTCTTTCGTCAGCAGATCCGTCAACGATCGGCAATCCTACTAAAATCATGAATGAAGCACCTGTAAAAACCGATGTACCACAGAAAAGACCGTAACTGCCGCAAGTTGGACGATGGATTGAGTTTTCTAATGACATCCACCTTAGCCGGATCAACCTCCATGCCCCTGTTGAAGATGATATGGCCAAGCATCGTCCCCTGAGTCACCATGAAGTGACTCTTCTCCCAAGACAACACAAGGTGAACCTCAATGCATCGCTGAAGGACTCGGTCTAGGCAGTCAAGACAAGAATCGAATCCGTCACCATAGACCGAGGAATCATCCATGAAGACCTCCAAGCACTCTCCCACCATGTCCGAAAAGATGGACAGCATGCATCTCTGGAATGTCGTCGGAGCATTGCACAATCCAAATGGCATGCGTCTGAAAGCATATGTCCCGAAGGGACAGGTGAAGGTGGTCTTGTCGTGGTCCTCGGGTACGATGGCCACCTGATTATAGCCGGAGTACCCATCCAAGAAACAATAATGGCTCTTTCCTGCCAGTCTCTCAATAATCTGATCAATAAAGGGCAGGGGAAATGATCCTTCTTGGTGGCCCGCTAAGAAGTGGGTACCCGGGTAGCAATCTCCTCTCCAGACTCGCTGACTATTGTAGTGATGCCCGTCTTCTTGGGCACCACATGCAACGGACTGACCCACTTGGAGTCAAATATGGGGTAGATAAAATCGACGCTCCACCATTTCGAGATCTCCTTCATGACAACCTCTCTAAGATTCGGGTTCAGCCGCCGCTGGAACTCACGCGACGGCTTTGCCTCATCCTCGAGATAGATATGGTGGGAGTATAGAGCCGGACTGATCCCCTGGAGATCGGCTACACTCAATCCTATTGCTTTGCGGTTCTTTTCAAGAACCCCCATCAGACGGGATTCTTGTTCTCCAGTCAGATCAGCAGAGATAATGACTGGGTACATCTCATGCTCACCTGCAAGGAATCTATACTTCAGCGATGCTGGTAGCGGCTTCAGCTCTGGACAAGTAGGTGCTGGCAAATCTGGCCTCTGAAAGCTTTGAGTGAATGCTGCCAAATCTGCATGGGAGAATGAGAACTCTCACTCACAATCTGGATCTGGAGAAGGCTGCTCGGCTGGACTGTCTCTGCTTTGCTCGGCATCAACCTCCTCCCTAGTTGTAGGCTCAGTGGAAGTCAGACACAGTATCAAATCATCGAACTCTACCCAATCAATATCTAACTTCGAGGGATCTGTATCATCATCATAAAAATCTGTCTCGCGGTCGGAAACTGAATCTGCTGCCTGATGAGCCAAAATTCAATCAATCCGGATCAGGTCAAAATATCACTCAGGTCGTTGCGACCCGGATCGATGAGAATCTCAGCTCAATCAAGAAAAAGAGGTTCAGACCACCAAAATCAGATAAAATCAAATAAAAGCGATACGGTCCTGGCTATTGGATTAGCCTGGTCTAGCGACCAGGGTCGGACTCAGGGAGCACGTGATGGCCTTGCGGCCTACGAAGTAGTCTAAAGAAGAATAAAATAAAATACAGGTGTTTTTGGTGGATTTTTAATTTTTATAGATTTTTTTGGATTTTCGATTAATAAGGAAAACAAGAAAACAAGGGAATAAGCCAAATACAAACAATTATTTAATGCATCAAAAATCAATCAAAAAATCAACTAAAAATGTTTTTATGTATTTTATGTTTTTTACTGTTTTTGGGTATTTTTTGGTATTTTTCTGATTTTTATTTAATTTTCAAAAAATAAAACAATGCAAGAAAACAACAACAATGTCCAGCCGATCTTGAGCGACTTAGATAAAATATCTAAAAATCCCTAAAAAGATTGAAGGTAATTTTCCTGTATAGAAGAAGGGACAAGGAAAATTTAGGCACTGAAATTATTGTTTTTGGATTTTTAAATTAATTATTAGATTATTTATAGTGTTTTTAGTGTTTTACAATTTTTATGAGTTTTATATGATGAAAATGACCAAAATTGGTCAGACAATCAAACAAAGCAAAATAAACAATTTTTTTGTAATTGTTAGATGAGTTTGAATATTTTTTGTGATTTTCAAGTCAGACAGTAAAGAAAATGCATATTTTTGAATTTTTTAAAATAGTAAATGAAATAAAAAATTTCCCCTAAATTTCTAGAAAATTTTACAACATGGCAGGAGCCATGTGTCCAATTTTCATTGAATTTGGAGTGAGTTTGATATTTTATTCAAAATCAAAACCAAGGTACAGTGCACAGGGACCTATATGTAAATACCAAAAGCTCTAGGGGGTCCGGTGCAAAAATCCCAAGAAGTTACGTGCGAGGCGCATGTCTGGGGCACACAGGGACCTAATTGCAAAGAAATAAAGTTTCTGTGCTAAATAATAACAAGTATTAAAAGCCCAGGAACCTTAGTGTAATTTTCCCACTAATATATGCACATGCACAAATAAATCACGCACAGGGGTATAAATGCAATTAAATAAAAATTTTCATTCATTCATGAACATCCCAGAACTACAAGGCTAAGTATGCAAGTAACCCAACAGAACACGTGTCGATGCACGTGACACACTACAGGCAGGGGTATACATGCAAATCACAGAAAAGATAAGGTCTAAAGTGCAAAAGTACCTAATAAAAACAACTGACTATAGTATTCACAGGACTAAACATGAAATAAAATAAACAGGGGGGTCTAAGAGCAATTACCCCTTATTTAAGATCCAAGGGCGGAGGGCGCGCCACGTATAGATCCGACGGTAGAGAAGAGGAGGCGCCTCACTCCTGTAACCCTTGGCGCGATCCAACGGTGGAGAAGCGACCACGTGTAGATCCAATGGTGGAGGGTAAAGGGCGCTTCTTCGTCAAGATCGAACGGCTCGGATCAGACCCTCCTAGATCGTGCGGTGAAAGAGGCTCCTCAGATGAACGACTCGGATTGAAACTAGAGCTTCGAGGCTGATCGAACGGTGCCGGAAGGTCCTGGAGGAACAGGTGTCCCGGCGAACTTCGCCGGCCCAGTACGCGTGCTCCGGGCCTTCGCGGGGGATGCTGATGATCGGAGAAGCTTCGGCTTGGCTCCCCGCGTCTGTAGAACTCCTCCGATGAATCAACGGAGCTCCGGAGAGCTCTGTCGACTCATGCGGAGGAGAAGCTCCGGTGCTCAAGTAGGAGAGCCTCAGACAACCCTCGATTGACCTGCAAAACGTAACCAAAGAGCTCCTGGGTCGAGGGCAAACTGCCTCGACCCCGTTAGCGGCGGTGAAGGTGGACGGTGCGGTGGTGCGGGCGAACTCCGGCGATGCGACGACGAAGGAGTTCGAACCCAAGCTCCTGTGCGAGCTGGGTTGAACGGAGGGGCGGAGAAGGTGCTCGAGAGGAAGGCGAATGTGGTGAGCGATTTCGATGGTCGGGACTAAGTCTAAGGTGGTCGGAATCAGAGGTCGTCGGAGACGACCTGATTTGGGCGAAATCGAAAATTAAACAAAAAGACACCGGATCAGTGGTCCGGGCACCCTCTCCTCTCTACAACACCACCAGCGGCGAGCTGTCACCTCGAGGATGGCAGTGGAGGTCATGGGAAGGCAAGGTGGGGAGACAAAGATGGGGAAATGGGTGGCGGAGCTCGGCTCTTATATGGTGGAAGGTCCGGGAAGAATGGCTCGGGTCCGGCTCGATGGAGCACGGATCCCTAGGTTCAATGTCGGGCAAGGTTCCCGGATGATGGGAGAGTGATTAGGACCCTGGGTTTGGGTGTCTGGAGGTCGGGTCGTGAAGCGATAAATCGGGGAATTTGGGTCGGGCGTCACGACCCGTGGGAAGTGGTCCACAGGGGGGAGTTGACCGGGCGGTCAACATCCCCCGTGGACCAATGGGGATTGGCCACGTGGAAAATATTTAAAAATTCAATTAAAATAGGAAATGGTCGAATTAGTAAAAACTTAAAGCATAGAAAAAGTTTGTTTTTAATTTTTCTATTTTTTGTGATTTTAAATTAATTTTTCAAAATGAAAATAAGGTATTTACATAATAGGGCCATATATAGGTATATATACAATATAGGGTTTTTATTTTTGATTTTTAATTTGTTATTTTTATATATTTTTATCCCTATTTTCAATTTTATTTATTTATATATAAAATTAGGAATAAAAAGATATTTTTATTTTATTTTTATTATTTATATACAAAGGGAAAATAAATAAATAAATATATATATATACATCTATGTACATGGTATATTTACAATGTTATTTTTGGTTTTTAATTTTGTTCTTTTTATTTTGTTTTTGTTTTTGTTGTTTTGATTTTATTTATTAACAACATAAAAGATAGAATATATACAAATTTTATGGAAATGAATTTTATTTATTTATAAAGTGAAATAAATATAGATGGGGGGATATATACATGATGAATATATGCAAGGTAGGTCATTTTTGTTTTCTTTTTAATTTTTCAATTTTTATTTGGATTTTATCTTTATAAATATATACAAATATGTACAAGCTTATTTTATTTTATTTTTGGAGGAAAATATTTTTATTCTATTTATAGGGATATTTACACACATGAGCCCCTATCTCCCTCTACTTTGGCTTTTATGCGGTCAGGCCCATGCTGAGCCCTCCCTTGGGGTTAGGCTGCTCAATATTTATTCTAAATATTTCATCTTTTTCTTTTTGATCTTTATTCTTTTATTTTTGCACAAAAACATGCTAATTATTACTTTTTACACCATGCATGATTTTGGTAATTATTTGTATTTACAAATATATACATGCATTTGCAAAGGTTTTTGTAGCTAAAATATAAGAATAAAGAGTGATGAATGAGTATTCATCACCCCCTATACTTAACTTTGCTAGTCCCTTAGCAAACACTTATTTGAAAAAGAAGTGAAAAAGAAAGAAAAAGAAAAAGAAAAAGAGAAGAATGTACATGGATCAAGGTTGATTATTAAACTTACCTTTATTAAATTGAATTATGGAGCTCGATCAGATCTTTGGATTATTAATGTGTCGGAACCTTATTTGGACTTAAGCTTAAAACTCAACAGCCTCTAAGTTCCACCAATCTACGGTCAAGACTCCTCAATAAACCAGATCAGAACAAGTCTACATAGACAAACTCTAATGACCATGAATCTTTCCATGCAGTGTAAGTTATATGTAGCTCCCCACCTCAGAAGTAACAAAGAAACAACCTCCCCCAACCTGGTAACTCTAATGCCTCGGTCTAGAAACTCTTTCCTCGAGAAGCGGGGTATTCCCTTCTAAGTTCAAGTGCAACCGGCTCAAGAAGAGGGGGAATAAGAGGTATAGAATTTTGGGAGCTCAACTAGTGTATCTAAGTCTCCCGCTGCAAGCTTCATGAGATGTAACATGGATACCATAAGCTTTTGCTTTATTTGACTATATACATTCCGGTGGGGTTATTAAATTTTCAATCCGACCCACCACTTTTTTGGAGTTCTTTTTGCATTTTTTTTCAAGTGCATCTGTACAACATATCTACATGGTGCAGCATATATACAAGAAATTTTCCTCTTGAGCCAGTAGACTATCCCTCTTTTGAAGCTTTATTGCAACCCACGGCTTCTGTCTTTAGACTTCATCACCACTAGACCAAGTTGAGACGCACTTCCTTCACTAGAAGAAGAAGAGAAGTTCCGCCTAGAAGTACTACCCTCATATGCTACCCCAAGCCAAAGGAAATTGCCTCCTCACCACCTCATCCGTGGAGAGCTATGTGTAAAGTGCTGGTGCAAGTCAAGCCATTGTCTCTAAGAGTCATGCGTGTGTTGTTAAGTGCTCTACTTAGGATCATCAAGACGATATATGCTCATAGCCTAGTGGACTCAAAGAATTAAGTCCTTATGGACCTGAAAAGCCTTAACCCTAAGTCCTATAAGGTTCCTCTTAGAATTAGGTGGATTAAGATCTTAATCAAGCTCCATTTCCCAATTTAATTCTAGGCTTAGTTTAAATGTCAACTATAATCCCGGAAAACTATATACATATATACAAAAGATGCCATTTACACATATTTACAATTGTGCAAAATTTTTGAAAAATGTTTTGAAATCATGAATGGATGAATGCATAAAATGCAAGTTTTGCAAAAGTATTTACACACATTTACACAAGATTTTTGCAAACCTTTTGATTTTCAAAACATTTTGGAACAATTTTGTACCATATACATAATTTTGATAAGAAAATATTTACACAAGCTTTTACACAAAAGATTTTTGAAAACATTTTTACAAAAATAATTTGTACACTAGCTATGTATGTGCAATAAAAGAATGATTATTTACAGGAAAAAAAATTATTTTTAATTTTTGTGATTTTTAGGGTTTTTAGCCACTTTATTTATTAAAACACTCACACAAAGTACGAGTTATGGCTAAAGTATATATAAAATATATACATACCCCCTATACTTAGCTCGAACGATGTCCTCAGAGTCAAGAGCGATGAAGAAGACATAAGTCGTGCTAAGTATAGCGAAGTGAAAAGGAAGGCTATATACAGAGATGAATCAAAGAATAGAATGAGGAGAACTCGGTGGTTTCCCCCTATACTTAGGATCCAATAATCCTAAGTACAGCAAGATGTACATGAAGGGAAATCCGAGTGAAGGATGTACAGAATCTACCCCCTATACTTAGGGTAAAATATCCCTAAGTATAGGCAGCAAAACAGGGGTAGAAAGAATGAAAAGAATACCCGAAGGTCCGACATCCCCCCTATACTTAGGGTAAAGTACACCCGAAGTATAGCAAAATCATAAGATGAGAAAAGGGATGTGGGACTAAAGAATAGAGTGATATGGACAACTGGATCTATACAGGTCGGAAGAACAGTGATAAACAGGCGTGAGATGCAATAGATGTGAGTCAAGATACCACATCTCACGCAAAATGAATAGGGGCAACATCAACGACCCGCGGCTCATGATCTAGAAATGGCTTGAGCCGCTGGCCGTTCACTCGAAAGGTACTCTCAGAAGACAACTCAGATATATCAATGCTACCGTTGTCGTGTACCTTTCTCACTAAGTAGGGTCCCTTCCATTTGCTCTGCAGCTACCCTGGAAATAGACGAAGCCTAGCATCAAACAGCCACACTCTCTGTCCAGGCTCAAAATGCTTGTGGCTGATGTGAAAATCATGCCACTCCTTCACTCTCTCCTTATAATGTAGGCTATTTGAGAAGGAGGTATCTCTAAGCTCCTCCAAGGCTGCTAACACTGCCCTCCTCTGGTCTCCTACACCATCTGGATCCATAAGTATCTCAGTGACTGCCCAAAGTGACTTGTGCCTCAGCTCAACAGGTAAATGGCACGGCTTGCCATATACGAGGCGAAAGGGAGATGTGCCCAATGGTGTCTTGAAAGACGTCCTATATGCCCACAAGACCGAGTCCAAAAGTTGTGACCAATCCTTTCGGTCAGGGCGGACGACTTTCTGTAAAATAGTCTTGATCTCCCTGTTCGACACCTCGGCTAGACCATTCATCTGTGGATGGTATGGAGTGGCAACTCGATGATCTATACCGAACTCGCTAGCAAGGGCCTTCACCTGGTCGTTGATGAAATGAGACCCCCCATCTGAAATCAATACTCGAGGTACCCCGAACCGCGTGATGATGTGCTTCCTCAAAAATCTGCAAACTATCCTCGCATCAGCGGCTCGGGTGGGAATAGCCTCAACCCAACGACTCACATAATCAACGGCCAACAGAATGTACTCAAATCCCTGACTTTTAGGGAATGGACCCATGAAATCGATGCCCCATGTGTCAAAAACCTCACAGAAGTGAATGGGTTGCATCGGCATCATATCACGCTGTCCACAAGTGCCCATCCTCTGACAGTCAGTACACCTCTTCACGAACTCATCAGAGTCCTTGAAGAGGGTAGGCCACCACAAGCCGGATTGAAGCACTTTCTGTGTCGTTCTCCTCCCAGAATGATGTCCTCCTGCCTCAAGCTTGTGGCAGTAAGTGAGGACGCTATGGTGCTCCTCCTGAGGAATGCACCGATGCCAGACGCTATCCCCTCCTTTGTTGTAAAGGATGGGATCCTCCCAGTGGTAGGACTTGGCCTTCGCGAGGAAGGTCTCAAGCCTCTGCCTGGGCCAATCTTGTGGGACTTTCCCAGCAACGAGAAAGTTCACAATATCGACGTACCATGGGAGTGAGGTGATAGCAAGGATCGCCTCATCTGGGAAGGTCTCACAAATGGGATCAATATGCTCAGACTCCTCAGGCTGCTCTAAATGGGAGAGATGATCCGCCACCACATTTTTGACTCCAGGCTTATCCTTAATCTCAATGTCGAACTCCTAGAGTAGAAGGATCCATCTAGTCAGTCTGGCCTTGGCATCCTTCTTTGCCATGAGGTATCGGATGGCGGTATGATTAGTATACAAAGTTACTCTAGATCCAATGATGTAAGATCTGAACTTATCTAGGGCGAACACTATTGCTAGCATCTCCTTCTCTGTGACTGTATAATTCCGCTGGGAGGAATCCAAGGTGCGACTAGCATAGTGGATAGCAAATGGGACTCCATCCCTCCTCTGTCCTAGCACAGCCCCCACGGCAAAATCGGAGGCGTCCGTCATGATCTCGAATGGGAGAGACCAATCTGGTGGCTGGAGGACAGGAGCCTCTATAACAGTCTGCTTGAGAGTCTCAAAGGACGAAAGACACTTGTCCTCGACAAGAAACTCGGTGTCTTTCGTCAGGAGGTCAGTCAACGGTCGGGCAATCCTACTGAAATCATGAATAAATCGTCGGTAGAAACCGACGTGCCCCAGGAATGACCGTAACTGCCTCAAATTGGACGGCGGTGCGAGTTTTCTAATGACATCTACCTTGGCCGGATCAACCTCCATGCCCCTGTTGGAGATGATGTGGCCAAGCACCGTCCCTTGAGTCACCATGAAGTGACTCTTCTCCCAAGATAGCACTAAGTGAACCTCTATATATCGCTGGAGTACTCGGTCTAGGCAGTCAAGACAGGAGTCGAATCTGTCGCCGTAAATCGAGAAATCATCCATGAAGACCTCCAAGCACTCCCCTACCATGTCCGAAAAGATCGACAGCATGCATCTCTGAAAGGTCGCAGGGGCATTGCATAGCCCAAATGGCATGCGTCGGAAGGCGTATGAGCCGAAGGGACAGGTAAAGGTGGTCTTCTCCTGGTCCTCAGGAGCGATGGCCACCTGGTTGTAGCCCAAGTACCCATCCAGAAAACAATAGTGGCTCTTCCCTGCCAGTCTCTCAATAATATGATCAATAAAGGGCAGGGGAAATGATCCTTCTTGGTGGCCTGGTTGAGTCTCCTGTAGTCAACACAGACCCGCCAAGAAGTGGGTACTCGTGTAGTAATCTCCTCTCCAGACTCACTAATCACTGTAGTGATGCCCGTCTTCTTGGGCACCACATGCAAAGGGCTGACCCACTTGGAGTCGGAGATGGGATAGATAAAATCGACGCTCCACCACTTCGAAATTTCCTTCATGACAACCTCCCTCAGATTCGGGTTCAGCCGCCGTTGGAACTCACGCGACGGCTTTGCCTCATCCTTGAGATAGATGTGGTGGGAGCACAGGGCCGGACTAATCCCTTGGAGATCTCCTACGCTCCATCCAATCGCCTTGCGGTTCTTTTCAAGAACCCCCATCAGTCGGGATTCTTGCTCTCAAGTCAGATCGACGGAGATGATGACTGGGTACATCTCAGGCTCGCCCACAAGGAATCGATACTTCAGCGAAGTAGGGAGCGGCTTCAGCTCTGGACAGCTGGGTGCTGGTAGATCTGGCCTCTGAAATGTCTCTGTAAATGCTGCCGAATCTGCATGGGAGAACTGAAACTCTCTCTCAATCTCAGAAACTGGAGAAGGCTGCTCTAACTGACTGTCTCTGCTCTGCTCGGCATCTACCTCCTCCTCAGCTGTAGGCTCTGTGGAACTCAGGTCTGGCATGTAATCCTCGCAATCTGCCCAATCAGACTCTGAATCCGAGGGATCTGCATCACACAAGGTGGCATCAGTACCACCATCATCACAAAAATCTGTGTCGTAGTCAAGAACCTGCTCTGCTGCCACTGAAGTGTCCTGAACCAGGAATGTTCTCTCCAGGCTCTCCTGCGCTGTCGTCTCTGCATCAGCGGTGTCTGAAAATGAGAGGATGGCCTGTGCTGCTGGGTCTGCCCAAACTGCCTCATCGTCTGTGATCACAAAGTCATAGTCCTGGTGGATGTCTAGCCCTGCATCTGTCAGCTGCTCTGTGTCTGAAGTCATCTCGGAGCATGCTCTCTCTCTGGCTCTGCTGTCCTCGACCATCTCTATTTGTACACTTTCGCCCTCGACGCCAAATTATACCTTCCCGCTATCATGATCAGTCACCACCTTGGCTGTGGCCAAGAACGGACGACCGAGAATGATGGGGGTATCAATCACTGAATCAGGGATCTCCATGTCCAACACTACGAAGTCCACGGGGAATTGCAGGCCCTGAATAGTGACGACAACGTCTCGCAACAACCCCTTCGGCCTCTTGACAGATCTATCCGCAAACTGAAGAACTGTCCTGCTCTGTCTAAGAGTGCCCAACTCGAAGCGGTCGAGAAGGGCTGCCGGAAGGAGGTTGATCGACGATCCGCTATCTAGTAGAGTACGGTCGAACCTCTGCTCACTGATATGGCATCTGACATACGGGGCTCCTGAATCTGGCCTCTTGGTCGGCAGACGGTACTGGATCGCGAAACACGTGGCTTTCGTCAGCACATGGATCTCTGAATGGTGGTTCCTACTCTTCCTCCTGACTGTAGTCCTATCTCTTAACGAACGCTGAAGAAGGGGAATGTGCTGCAAAGCCTCCTGAAGAGTCAGCTGTATGTGAAACCGATCTATCATCTGCTGGTTGAACTCTTCCTGATCTCTCTTTTTTGGATTTTCTTTTTTCTTCCCTTTCCCCAACTGAAGGGCTCTAGCGAAGGGGATCACTGGGTCCTTCTCAGATGAAGGACTAGGAAAAGGTCTAGACGGCTCGACGGCCGGATCCGCACATACATCAAGCACCACAGTGGGACCAGAAAAAAAACAAACCTTTTCCTTTATTCACAACATGGTTCCGAGATACATCAGAAGGGGGAAAAACTACAGCTCTCTCAGAATGAACTCTGGTGGCCTCAGTACGACCATCGACTGGATCAGCTGGAAGACTCGCGTCCTCAGTACCGTGCTCTGGCTCGGCATAGTGGGTGGCCTCAGTACCACCTCCTCGAACTGGTGAAACGACGGCCTCAGCACCGCCGGTGGAATCAACATCCTTGGTGGCGTTAGTACCACCGTCATCATCTCTAGCGGCCTCAATACCGCTCTCCTCCTCCTCGTCGGGCGCTCTGGGGGATCCTCGTGATGTGGCTCAGACGAGGCGCCGTCTGCTGGCATCCTACCGCTCCTAAGTGTGACAAAATCAGTATCAAACAGATATCCAGTCATATCACCAAATGCATCACTAGGAATGGAATACTCAGTACAAGCTACCTGCTCAGATTTCCGCTTCAGGTTGTTGGGGTTTGGCTCAATCTGAGCAGGGATGGCGGCCTTCCCTCTCACAATGTCCCGCATCTCCTGACGGAACTCGTCCATCTCCCATCGAAAAGTAGCCTGTTGATCTGTGAGAAGGCGGGCTATGTCATCCAAGACAGGGTTCTCATGGGAACCCGACGGGTAGCCTCTCTGGTAGTGAGGCTGCTGGATCTGCTGTTGTGGCTGAGAGGGGTATGGGTGATGCTGATGATGCTGCTGGTGAGGCTGCTCTCGCCTCCACGTCTGTCCCTGCTGATAGGGACGAGGACCATAGGACGACTGCTGCTGCTTTGGTGGTGGGTACACTGGGGGCTGCTACTGCGGATGGTGCTCTCTCTGATGGCTGTACTGGCCACCCTGTCCTGACGGCTGCTGCTGGGGCTGGGTACCTCCGGTCCCCCACCGAAATCCAGGATGGTCTCGTCGGATACCGGGCTGAGGGCGGTCATACCAAATCCCGTTGACATCCATCAACATCTCTGCTCGTACTAGGTTGGCGGGAGTACTCCCAGAGGCTGATCCGGCTGGTATACCACCATCTGCATGTCTGGAGACGGTGGTGACTAGTAGGTGGGTTGCGGCTGCTGGTACGGCTCCGCCTGTACATGTTGAACCTGTCTAGGCTGTTTGTGTGAGCTGGAGCGCTGGGACGAGCTGCCGCTGCTGCCGGAGTCGCCTCGCGACTGAAGACGGGGCTGGGAAGCCGTCTGTGCCTCTTGGAGACACATGAGCTGGGTCTTCATGTCGCTCAGATTCAGTGCCATCTGCTCCATCTGAGTGATACCCTGGCACTGCTTCTTCTCAATCAGCTCCATCCAATCCAACTTCTCGCTAATGATGCCCATGTCCGCAGCTGATGACTCTGCCTGTGCTGCTGCTACTGCGGACGAACTGGATGCACCGGCGTCGACCCGTGCTATCCTTTGGTACCGCACGGGTCCTGGCTGCTGGGGTCTGCCCTGAGTGTACAACCGGATCTGGGACATCACCATATAGTTCTCGGCCATCTCCTCATTGATGGACCAGACCTGGTCGTGATCCTTGGTGAAATAAGACCCGCCACAAGAAGCGTTCACCAAGCCCTGAAGCTCTGGTGTCAGCCCGCTGAAAAAGCTCTGCACAAGATTCGGCTTGGAAATATCGTGGTGCGGGCATCTGTCAGTCAGCTCTCTGAACCTCTCCCATGCCTCGTGGAACTGCTCGTTGGGGAGCATGGAGAAGTTGCTGATAAGGGCTCTAGCGGCGTTTGTCCGCTCGAGTGGATAGTACTTGTGCCAGTACTCGGCGCGGAGCTGCTCCCAAGTGTAGACAAACTTCCCCAGGTGCTTCAGCCAGGTGGCTGCTCTGTCTGCTAAGGAAAAGGGGAAGACAATCATCCGTATGGTGTCCTAGTCCACCTGGCGATCGTGGACAGTACTGCAAATCATCTCATACTCTTGTAGGCGGAGATGAGGCTCCTCAGTGGCCAACCCATGAAACCGGGGTAGGAGCTGCAAAGTGTTCGGGGGGAACTTTAAGTCCCCCATGATGGCTGGTAGCACCACCCAACGGTGCGTCAAAGTCGATCCGGGATTGTGGTTCTCCCGCATCGGTCTCGGTGGTCCTGCTCCTCCTACTGCGGCTGCTGCTGCGGTGGCTGCCGCATCGTCGGGTCCTCCTCCGCGGTTCTCGCGGTCGGCTCTCATCTGCTCTAGCTCTCTCCTCATCTCGATCATAAACGCTCCCTGATCCCTCAACTGCTGCTGAACTGAATCAAGTGAGGCGATCAGGGTGGAGTTGATCGCACCCTGATCCAAGACAAATGTCTGATCTCCTCGTGGACCTCCAGTGCGGTCATCTGAACTGCCGGCCATAGTCTCTGAAAAGTCAAAACAACCAAACTCAGGTGCCGATAAATCATCTGTCTATCTCTCCTCTGGCACTGGTATCTCGGTATCAGGAGAAGAAGGGTGGTCGAGGGGGAACAGGGCGGAGTCGTACTCGGGTTCGGAGAGCGGGTCTGAGCTCCCACGAACCGACCTAGATGAATGGGCCGGAGTGCTAAAAAGCGGTACAACCAGAGGCTGCCTAAGAGACCTCCTGCCCATCATCATGATCTGGCGAGTAAGGCGGATGAGATCTGGAGAAATTATGATCAGAAAACAAACCCTCAGTTCACCAACGCAACGCGAGCTGAAGACCGTAAAGGCTCGGTCAAATTATCTTGTCAATTTTATTTTGGTGAACAAACAAAATATCAGAGCGATTACGTGACCTGCTGGGATATCCGATACTCTCCCAACCGACTGTCCCACACGAAAGAGTCGGTAATCAGTCGGGAATAGCACTGGCGGGCTCTACCTAGTGTTCGGGTTACTCTCTCGCACAAGCAAACCAACCAATGAGGGGGTTGCTCTCCCCAAGACAAAATTTTAAGTCAAGTGTCTTTTAGGGTCAATAGTTTTAGCAGTCCCAATTTTATTGTTTTTCTTTTTAGATCTTTTTTCCATAAAAACAAAAGGCCTAACAAATTTTTTGGTTCTCCTGGTTTTTAAGTCCAAAACCGGGGGGAGAAGACAAAAAAACCGATGCGCGGTAAATCAATGATGCATGCAAAGATAGAAATGTGTACCTGTCTCCAGCACTCTACATGCAATATGATCCGTGCAGAATTGAAAGACAAAAAATAAACTACCTATATGGTACAGCGGGAAAAACCGAGTCCTAAGCAGGCAACTTCTACTCGAAAGAACCGTCTAGCTGGTTACCAACCTTCGATCCAGAAAGTCCGGTCTAGACCCACCCCTCCTCTTCTCGACAGGTCGAGTTCAGGAGTAGCACTTAACGGGTCAGGCTCGCGGCGCGTAGACTCGAAGGAAAATAATCAACTATTTTTATTAATCTTTTATTAGTAGGTCCAGTTTAACAAACTATAGGTGTAGGCAGATAGTTAAGTGTGTGGATCCTACTCAATATGGCACAATCAACCAGAATTCCTAAGGCTAGGGGCTCGAGAAAAATCGCGTAAAACCGTAAAAGGCAACAAAAAAATCAAGAAGCCGCGAAAAAGCCGCAAAAAATCTAAGCTAGCTAAAGGGTCCCCCGAGCACACCGGTGCTCGACGAAACAGACCCGAAAGTCTAAGTGACTGTCTGAGTGTACCTGTATTATTACAATAATCAAGTGTACTCAAATAAACCTAAACTACTCCTCTCTCACTCGGCTACTCTTTCGCTCTCTCCTACGGCTCCGTGCAGAAGGGAGCCGCCTCCGAATCCCGCGGTTGCGCCAGCTCCTCGAAAGTCGCCTCCTCGATCCTCGGGCCCTCACAAGAAAGTAAACAAGAGTGATCAGACCAAATTATTTTATAAACAATGTCAGAAAAATATATATATGTAAAAATCTATACAAAAAGCCGCGAAAAGAAAACCGCAGGAAAAATCGAAACTGACTACTAAGCCGTGCTCCTCGGCAACGGCGCCATTCTGATGAGCCAAAATTCAATCAATCCGGATCAGGTCAAAATATCACTTGGGTCGTTGCGACCCGAATCGATGAGAATCTCAGCTCAATCAAGAAAAAGATGTTAAGACCACCAAAATCAGATAAAATCAAATAAAAGCGATAGCAGTCCTGGCTATTGGATTAGCCTGGTATAGCGATCAGGGTCGGACTCAGGGAGCACGTGATGGCCTTGCGGCCTACGAAGTAGTCTAAAGAAGAATAAAATAAAATACAGGTGTTTTGGTGGATTTTAAATTTTTATAGATTTTTTTGGATTTTTGATTAATAAGGAAAACAAGAAAACAAGTGAATAAGACAAATACAAACAATTATTTAATGCATCAAAAATCAATCAAAAAATCAACTAAAAATGTTTTTATGTATTTTATGTTTTTTACTGTTTTTGGGTAATTTTTGGTATTTTCTGATTTTTATTTAATTTTCTAAAAATAAAACAATGCAAGAAAACAACAACAATGTCCATCCGAGATTGAGGGACTTAGATAAAATATCAAAAATCCCTAAAAAGCTTGGAGGTAATTTTACTGTATAGAAGAAGGGACAAGGAAAATTTAGGCACTGAAATTATTGTTTTTGAATTTTTAAATTAATTATTAGAATTTTTATAGTGTTTTTAGTGTTTTGTAATTTTTATGAGTTTTATACGATGAAAACTGACCAAAATTGGTCAGAAAATCAAACAAGGAAAACAAACACTACCTAATTTTTTGTAATTTTTAGATGAGTTTTAATATTTTTTGTGATTTTTCAAGTCAGACAGTAAAGAAAATGTGTATTTTTGAATTTTTAAAAATAGTAAATGAAATCAAAAATGTCCCCAAAAATTCTAGAAAAGTTTACAATATGGCAGGTGCTATGTGTCCAATTTTCATTGAATTTGGAGTGAGTTTGATATTTTATTCAAAATCAAAACCAAGGTACAGTGCACAAGGACCTATACGTAAATACCAAAAGCTCCAGGGGGTCCGGTGCAAAAATCCCAAGAAGTCACGCGCGAGGCGCGTGTCTGGGGCACACAGGGACCTAATTGCAAAGAAATAAAGTTTCTGGGCTAAATAATAACAAGTATTAAAAGCCCAGGAACCTTAGTGTAATTTTCCCACTAATATACGAACATGCACAAATAAATCACGCACAGGGGTATAAATGCAATTAACTAAAAATTTTCATTCATTCATGAACATCCCAGAACTATAAGGCTAAGTATGCAAGTAACCCAACAGAACACGTGTCGATGCGACACACTACAGGCAGGGGTATACATGCAAATCACAGAAAAGATAAGGTCTAAAGTGCAAAAGTACCAAATAAAAACAACTGACTATGGTATTTACAGGACTAAACATGAAATAAAATAAACAGGGGGGTCTAAGAGCAATTACCCCTTATTTAAGATCCAAGGGCGGAGGGCGCGCCACGTGTAGATCCGACGGTAGAGAAGAGGAGGTGCCTCGCTCCTGTAACCCTTGGCGCGATCCGACGGTGGAGAAGCGGCCACGTGTAGATCCAACGGTGGAGGGTAAAGGGTGCTTCTTCGTCAAGATCGTACGGCTCGGATCAGACCCTCCTAGAATGTGTGGTGAAAGAGGCTCCTCAGATGAACGGCTCGGATCGAAACTGGAGCTTCGAGGCTGATCGAACAGCGCCTGAAGGTCCTGGAGGAACAGGTGGCCGGCGAACTTCGCCGGCCCAGTACGCGTGCTCCGGGCCTTCGCGGGGGATGCTGATGATCGGAGAAGCTTCGGCTTGACTCCCCGCGTCTGTAGAACGCCTCCGATGAATCGACGGAGCTTTGGAGAGCTCTGTCGACTCCTGCGGAGGCGAAGCTCCGGTGCTCAAGTAGGAGAGCCTTAGACATCCCTCGATTGACCTGCAAAACGTAACCAAAGAGCTCCTAGGTCGAGGGTGAACTGCCTCGACCCCGTTAGCGGCGGTGAAGGTGGACGGTGCGGTGGTGCGGGCGAACTCCGGCGATGCGACGGCGAAGGAGTTCGAACCCCAGCTTCTGTGCGAGCTGGGTTGAACGGAGGGACGGAGAAGGTGCACGGGAGGAAGGCAAATGTGGTGAGCGATTCCGATGGTCGGGACTAAGTCTAAGGTGGTCGGAATCAGAGGTCGTCAGAGACGACCTGATTTGGGCGAAATCGAAAATTAAACGAAAAGAAAAGCAACTACGGCTACCTGGGAGGATGGGTCGACTGGGCGTGAGTTGGTCTTGCTCTGGGTCGTTGCCTCGCAGGTCGTCGTGGCCCGAGGCTCGAGCTCCTGCTTCAGGCAGAGCATGGCGGCGCTAGGACGCCGGATCAGTGGTCCGGGCACCATCTCCTCTCTACAACACCACCAGCGGCGAGCTGTCACCTCGAGGATGGCAGTGGAGGTCCTGAGAAGGCAAGGTGGGGAGCCAAAGATGGGGAAATGGGTGGCGGAGCTCGGCTCTTATATGGTGGAAGGTCCGGGAAGAATGGCTCGGGTCCGGCTCGATGGAGCACGGATCCCTAGGCTCAATGTCGGGCGAGGTTCTCGGATGATGGGAGAGTGATTAGGACCCTGGGTTTGGGTGTCTGGAGGTCGGGTCGTGATGCGATAAATCGGGGAATTCGGGTCGGGCGTCACGACCCGTGGGAAGTGGTCCACAGGGTGGAGTTGACCGGGCGGTCAACATCCGCCGTGGACCAATGGGGATTGGCCACGTGGAAAATATTTAAAAATTCAATTCAAAATAGGAAATGGTCGAATTAGTAAAAACTTAAAACATAGAAATTGTTTGTTTTAATTTTTCTATTTTTTGCGATTTTTAGTTAATTTTTCAAAATGAAAATAAGGTATTTACATAATAGGGCAATATATAGGTATATATACAATATAGGGTTTTTATTTTTGATTTTTAATTTGTTATTTTTATAAATTTTTATCCCCATTTTCAATTTTATTTATTTATATCATAAAATTAGGAATAAAAATATATTTTTATTTTATTTTTATTATTTATATACAAAGGGAAAATATATATATATATACATCTATGTACATGGTATATTTACAATGTTATTTTTGGTTTTTAATTTTGTTCTTTTTATTTTGTTTTTGTTTTTGTTGTTTTTATTTTATTTATTTACAACATAAAAGGTAGAATATATACAAATTTTATGGAAATGAATTTTATTTATTTATAAAGTGAAATAAATATAGATGGGGGGATATATACATGATGAATATATGCAAAGTAGGTCATTTTTGTTTTCTTTTTAATTTTTCAATTTTTATTTGGATTTTATCTTTATAAATATATACAAATATGTACAAGCTTATTTTATTTTATTTTTGGAGGAAAATATTTTTATTCTATTTATAGGGATATTTACACACATGAGCCCCTATCTCCCTCTACTTTGGCTTTTATGCGGTCAGGCCCATGCTGAGCCCTCCTTTGGGGTTAGGCTGCTCAATATTTATTCTAAATATTTTCTCTTTTTCTTTTTGATCTTTATTCTTTTATTTTTGCACAAAAACATGCTAATTATTACTTTTTACACCATGCATGATTTTGGTAATTATTTGTATTTACAAATATATACATGCATTTGCAAAGGTTTTTGTAGCTAAAATATAAGAATAAAGAGTGATAAATTAGTATTCATCACTTCCTGAGAAGTATCCTGGACCAGGAATGCGCTCTCCAAGCTCTCCTCTGCTGGCTTCTCTGCATCAGCGAACTCTGAAGGTGAGAGGATGGCATGTGCGATTGGATCTGCCTATATTGCCTCGTCATCTGTAATCACAAAATCACAGTCCTGGTGGATGTCTAGCCCTGCCTCTATCATCAGTTCTGAATCAGAAGTCGACTCTAAGCAAGCTAAATCTCTGGCTCTAGTCTCCTCGACCATCTCTATTTGTATACTCTCACCCTCGACACGAAGTTACACCTTACCGCTATCATGGTAGGACACTTCCTTGGTTGTGGCCAAGAACGGGCGTCCTAGAATGATCGGGGTATCGGTCACCGACTCAGGGATCTCCATGTCCAACACAATGAAGTCCATGGGGAATTTCAGGCCCTGAATTGTGACGACAGCGTCCTTCAGCAACCCCTTCAGCCTCTTGACAGATCGATCGGCAAATTGAAGGACCGTCCTACTCTATCGGAGAGTGCCCAACTCGAAGCGATTGAGAAGGGCTGCCGAAAGTAGGTTGATCGAAGAACCATTTTCTAATAGAGTGTGGTCGAACCTCTGCTCATGAATGTGGTATCTGACATACGGTGCTCATGCATCTGGCCTCTTGGTTGGCATACGGTTCTGTATCACAAAACAAGTGGCTCGAGTAAGCACATGGATCTCTGAATGATGGTTCCTCCTCTTCCTCCTAACTGTGGTCCTATCTCTGAGTAATCTCTGGAGTAGAGGGTTGTGCTCCAAGGCCTCCTGAAGAGTCAGCTGAATGTGGAATCGATCTATCATCTGCTCGCTGAACTCTATCTGGTGATTCTTTTTTGGATTTTCTATTTTCTTCCCCTTTGCCATGTGAATTGCGCGTGGAAAGGGGATCACAGGGTCCTTCACAAATGAAGGACTAGGAGAGGGCCTGGCATGCTCATGAACAGCAGAATCCACACAAACATCATCAATCAACACACGTGGATCCGAAAAGAACAAACCCTTTCCTTTATTTCCAGAAACGTCCTGAGATACATGTACAGATGGAAAGACAACAGGACTAGCAGAAGTAGAAACGGTGGCCTCAGTACCGCCCTCGGAAGGTCGTCTCGCGGCATCAGTACCGCGCTCTGGCTCAGCAACTACGGTGGCGTCAGTACCACCTTCTCCAACAGGTGAAACGACGGCCTCAGTACCGTCAGTGGGATCAACACCCATGGTGGCATCAGTACCACCGTCATCATCTCGCGCGGCCTTAGTACCGCGCTCCTCCTCGCCTGGCGCCCTGGAAGTGGCGTGGGATCGTCGCTCAGACGAGGCGCCGCCTGCTGGCATCCCACCTCTCCTAAGTGTAACAAAATCAGCATCAAACATGTATGCAGACAAATCACCAAAGGAATCACTAGGAGTGGTAAACTCTGTGAACTCTACCTGCTCAAACTTCCTCTTCAGATTGTTCGGTTCGGGTCAATCTGGGCAGGAATGGCGGCCTTCCCTCTCATGATCTTCCGCATCTCCTGGTGGAACTCATCCATCTCCCGTCTGAAGGTGGCCTGCTGCTCTGTCATGAGGCGGGCTAGGTCGTCTAAGGCGGGGTTCTCATAGGCTGGGCCATGAGAACCTGACGTGTGGCCTCGCTGGTAGTGAGGCTGCTGCGGGTGAGAAGGGTACTGTTGGGGATGATACTGGTGAGGCTTCTCTCGCCTCCAAGACTGTCCCTGTTGATAGGGACGAGGATCATACTACCGCTGTGGCTGGGATGACTGTTGCTGGGAGACTGGGGGCTGCTGGTACTGCTCACGCTGATGGCCGTACTGGCCACCTTGAACTGGAGGCTGCTGCTGGGAACTGGCACCTCCGGATGACCAACGGAATCCGGGATGGTCTCGTCAGATACCGGGCTGGGTTCGGTCGTACCAAATCCCGTTGACATCCATCAACAGCTCCGGCTCGTAAGAGGGTGGCGGGAGTACTGCCAGGGGCTGATCCAGCTGATAGACCACCATTTAAGTGTCTGGGGATGGTGGTGTCTGGTAGTATGTCTGCGGCTGCTGGTACGGCTCTGCCTGTACAAGGTGAACCTGTCTAGGCTGACTGGAGTGCCGGGACGAGCTGCCGCTGCTGCTCGTATCTCCTCGTGACTGAAGACGGGGCTGAGAAGCCATCTGTGCCTCCTGGAGACACATGACATGTGTCTTCAGATCACTCAACATCTGTGCCATCTGATCCATCTGAGATATGCTCTGGCACTGCTTCTTCTCTATCATCTCCATCTGGTCTAGCTTCTCGTTGATGATGCCCATGCCGGCGGTTGTGGACTCGGCTTGTGCGGCTGCCGCTGACGAAGTGGAAGGACCGGTGTCGACCCGTGCTATCCTCTGAAACTGCACGGTCTATGGTTGGGGGGGTCCCTGAGTGTAGAGTCGGGTCTGGGACATCACTGCATAGTTCTCGGCATCTCCTCGTAGATGGCCCAGACCTGATCCTCATCTTGGCGAAGTAGGTACCGCCATAAGAAGCGTTCACCAGGCCCTGCAGCTCTGGTGTCAACCCGCAGAAGAAGCTCTGAACTAGGTTCGTCTTCGTGACATCGTGGTGCGGCCATCTGTCATTCAGCTCTCTGATCCTCTCCCATGCCTCATGGAACTGCTCGTTGGGGAGCATGGAGAAGTTGCTAATCAGGGCCCTCGCTGCATTGGTCTGCCCGAGTGGATAGTACTTGTTCAAGGCATCGGCGCGGAGTTGCTCCCAGGTGTATACGGATCTCCCCTAATGCTTCATCCAGTTGGCTTCTCTGTCGGCCAGGTAGAAGGGAAAAGCAATCATCCGAATAGTATCCTCGTCCACCTGACGATCATGGACGGTGATGCAGATCATCTCAAACTCCTGGAGATGAAGATGGGGCTCCTCAGTGGCGAGCCCGTGGAAGCGGGGTAGGAGCCATAGTGTGTTCGGGGGGAACTTGAAGTCCCCCACGATCATTGGAAGAACCACCCACCGGTGCGTCAGTGTCGATCCGGGGTTGTGCAACTCTCGCATCGGTCTCGGCTCTACTGCTGCTGCTGCCGTTGGCTGGTCTGGCTGGTCGAGATCCCTACGTCCATCGGCTCTCGGCTGCTCTCGTGCAGTCCGTAGTCGCTCCATCTCTCTCCTCATCTCCACCATTAAAGCCCCCGGTCTTGTATCTGTCTCTGCATCGTCTCAAGGGAGGCTAACATGGTAATGTTGATCGCACCCTGGTCCAGAATGTAAGTGGTCGTCTTTGGCCTCTGACCCTCGATGAGATCCTCGCTGCTGGCCATGGTCTCTGTAAAGGCAAAAGACCCAAACTCAGGTGCCGAAATATCATCTGCCTGTGGTCTCGCATCTGGCACTGGCAACTCAGGAATAGAAGAAGGATGGTCAAGGGTGAACATGGAAGAATCGAACTCGGGTTCGGAGAGCGTGTCTGGGATTTCGCAAACCAACCTAGATGAGTGGGCTTTCATCTCGATCTAGCGAGTCTGGCAGATGAGATCTGGAAACAAACAAGATGAGAAAACAAACCCCGGATTCACCTACTCCACGCTGAGCTGAAGACCGTAAGAGCTCGGTCAATTATCCTGTCAATTTTATTTAGGTGATCATGTCAGGATATCAGAGTGGTTACGTGACCTGGTAGGAATCCAATCCGCCAACCAGACTGTCCCGTATAAAAGATCGGTAGTCTGATCTGGGCTTGGATATGGCTCTAGCCTAGTATGCGGGTCACTCTCTCGCGCAATCAAACCAGACAATGAGGGGGTTGCTCTCCCCAAGACAGATTTTTAGGTGAGGTGTCTTTTTAGGGTCAAGTTTGTTTAGCAGTCTCAATTTTATAGTTTTTCTTTTTTTAAGTATTTTTCAGATCAAACAACGCCTAACAAAATTTTCGGTTCTCCTGATTATTTTAAGTCCAAAAATCGGGGGGAGAAGATGAAAAAGCCGATGCGCGGGAATCAATGATGCACGCAGAGCAAGAAATGTGTACCTAACTCCAGCAGTCTACATGCAGGGTGATCCGCGCAAAAAGTAAAGAAAGGATATAAAGTACCTATATGATGCATGCGAAAACCAGCCCTAAACAAAGCAGTTCTACTCGCGAAGAACAGTAGCCGGGTACTCGAGCCTAGGTCCGGAGTCCTATCTTGGGATCCACTCGGTGTCTGCCACAACAGATCCTACACGCGCTATATGTGACTCCTCAAGGCACGTGGACCAGAGTTCTAATA
Organism: Ottelia alismoides; assembly: GCA_037367405.1. NCBI lineage: Eukaryota > Viridiplantae > Streptophyta > Magnoliopsida > Alismatales > Hydrocharitaceae > Ottelia > Ottelia alismoides. Next base: position 512,764 of record JAZKJV010007976.1, read on the forward strand.
ATCCGACTTTTTCTTTGTGATTTAATTAGTTAATTCCAATTATCGATCTATAGGAACAGGTAGATAATTAGGGTTTGGCCTTAATTAATTACGTCACAATCAATGAAAACTCCTAAGCTAGGGCTAAAACTGCGTAAATCAGATAAGCAGTAAATAAACAGTCAAAATCTAAAAACCGCGAAAAGCCACGAAAATCTTGGTGAGGTCCCCCGAGCACACCGGTGCTTGGCGAAACAGATCTCGAAATCTACCAAGTGTCCAAGTCTGTCCGTGTATTATTACAATAAAATAATTCTGTAGGAAATAAACTAAACTAATTCTACGGCTAATCCTACGGTTATTTCACGGCTAATCAGCGGCTCCCGAACTTTGGCTCCTCCTCCTCGCGCTCTCCTGCAGCTTCGTAGAGAAAGAAGCCGCCTCCGACTCCCACGGTTGCTTCGGCTTCCGAAAAAGCTGCCTCGGTCCTCGGGCCCTTGCAAGAAACCGAAACCGAAGTGTCAGTCCAAAAAAATTATATAAACAATTCAGATAAAAAGTATATACAAATATCTACAAAAAGTCGCGAAACGAAAAGCCGTGGAAAAATCGAAAACGACTACTAAGTCGTGCTCCCCAGCCACAACGCCATTCTGATGATCGAAGAATCACGAGGATCTCTCTATCGGGCCAAGGTAAAAATATTCGGTGTCGTTGCGACCTGAATAGAAAGACTCGGTCAACAAGAAAAATAAGGAACCACCAAATAGAGATATAAATCAATAAAATCGAGAAGCGGTCCTCACTACTTTTATTAACCTGGTATAACGACAAGGGTCGGACTCAAGGAGCACGAGATGGCCTTGTGACCTACGAAGTAGTCAAATCGAAGAAAGAAGGAAGAAAATGTTTTTGGTGGATTTTAATGATTCTTAAATATTTTTGTGTTTTTGATTTTTTAAGAAAAAAGGGAAACAAAAAAATTCAACAATTTATTAAAGCACTCAAAAATACACAAAAAATTCAAACAAAATTATTTTTGTGTTTTTAATGTTTTGAAATATTTTTAGTAAAGTTTTCAGAATTTTTCAATTTTTATTTGATTTTATAAAAATCAAGAAAGAGGAAAAATAAGGGCTACTATGCAGCCAGACTTGAAAGATCAATTAAAAATAGAAAATTTATCTATAAAAGTCTGGAGGCAATTTTTATGAAAAATACATGTAAAAACTAAGCTACAGAAAAAGAGTTTGTATTTTTTTATTTTTATAGATTTTTTTAGAATTTTTATAAGATTTTTAGGGTTTTCAATTTTTAGGATTTTTATAAATCCAAATAACATAAAAATTTGACAGAAGCTAAAATACACTAAAGCTAACTATCACTAATTTTTTTAGAATTTTTAAAGAAGTTTTTATATTTTTCTTTGATTTTTCAATTCAAACAGTAATGAAAATACGTGTTTTTTATTTTTTTTCAAAATAAAAAAAAGCCTAAAAAATGTCCCAAAAATTTTGGGAAATTTGTACACAGTGGCAGGAGCCACGTGTCCAAATTTCACCTAATTTGGATTTAATTTGCTATTTTATTCAATCAAAAACAAGGCACACAGCTCAAAGGGACCTAAATGCAAAGAAACATATTTCCAAGGGCCAATTAATAACACGTGTAAAAAGCTCAGGGGCCAAACTTGGAAAAAGCCCAAAACACTACACAACACACGTGATTAAGACACAGAGGGGTATAAAAGCAATTCCTATTTAAAAATATGCAATCAGTAACACATAGGAAATACAGGACTAATCATGCAAATAACCCAAATCCTCACGTGTCGACGCATGTGGCTCACATATACAGGGTCTAAAATGAAAATAAACTAAACATCGAGGTCCAATGCACAAAATATCCAAATTAAAAACATCGTACAAAACTATTTACATGACTAAATAGCAAAAACAAAAGGACAGGGGCCTAAGGGAAATTACCCCTTTATTATGATCTGATGGACGAGGGGGTACCACGTGTAGATCCAAGGGCTGAGAGCTTCAGGCACCCCTTCGTCGATGGACGCTCCAGATGAGGTCCTCTGGCGATTCGACGGTTGAAAGCTCCTCGCAAATAGACGGACGAGATTTAAACTGGGCGAGGCGCGTCGATCGGACGATGACTGAACCTCCTCCAAGAACAGCTCGCTGGAGAACTTTGCCGGCTTGATATGCGCGGTGGAGAGGTCTGATGAGGCTGCTGAAATGTGGGAAAGCTTCGTCACGATAGTCCGCAGCTGATGGGCATCTCCGATGAGGTCGGGAACCACCAGAGTGGCCCGGCGACGGCGGAGGCTCAAAGTGGTTGTGCTCAAACCTTTTGACCCTCAGATGGGTCTCTCTGACCTACAGCATGGCACAGCAAGACTCCTGGGTTGAGGGAAAAGTGCCTCGACCCGGTTAGGGGCGGAATGGGTGGTCGAATGAGGGCGGATCGGGGTCTCCAGCGAGGCGACGACGAAGGAGACTCGGTTCTTGGTTCCGGGGCGATCCAAGGTGAATGGAGGGGCGTAGAACGTGGATAGGGGTCTTGTGAGTGTGAATCAGGGGTCCGACGATCGAATGGGTGACTGAGATGGTATGAATTAGCCGGCGACCGCTGGCGGCGCTAATTGGGCGTAATCGGAAATTCGGCGAAACCGAGGTAAATGGAGGAAACCTGATGGTCGCGGTCGACTGGGCTGAAGCTAAGGAAGCTTCTGGGTCTTCGCCTCAAGGGATCGTCGGGTCCCGAGGCTCAGGCGCATGTCGCGACGGCGCACGACGAAGGGCTCGCCGGATCAGTGGCTGGGGACACCTCCTCCTCACTGCGACACGGCCCTCGGCTAGCTGTCACTCTAGGGAAGGTAGTGGAGGTCTTGGGATGGAGAGGTGGAGCCAAAGATCGCATGAAATTGCAGCCGGAGGTCAGGCTATATAGTGAGGAGGGTCGGGCTAAATGGAGTCGGTAAGGTCGCTCGAAGCACGGATCCTTAGGAAAACCTCCGGGCGAGGGTTAGGGATGATTCAAGAATAATCGGGGCCCGGGGTTTTGGTTGATGGTGGTTGGATCGAGTCGCGAAAAATTCGAGAAGTCGGGTCGGGGTGCAATATCTGTGCTGAGTGGTCCTGGTGGGAGAGTTGACCGGGGGTCAACAATCCCTCGTGGACCAATCACATTATTCCATTCTGTAATTATTTGGAAATTTAATTAAAATTATTAAATGATTTTATTTCGAAAAAGATAAACATGAAAAATGTTTCTTATTTTTCAAATTATTTTTTGCATTTTTATTTATTTTTTTGAAAAATATATAACGTATTTACATTATATTATTATTATATATAGGTATATATACAAAAGTATTTTTTATTTTTATTTTTAATTGTTTATTTTTGCATAATGATTCCAAATTTATATTTTATTTATTTACAACATAAAATTTGGAACAATAAGTTATTTTTATTTTATTTTTATGATGTATTTATGTGGGTTATATAAATAGGTTTATATACATATGTACATGGTATATATACAAGGTGGGAGATGATTTTTATTTTTGTTTTTATTTTCTGATTTTTATTTTATTTATTTACACCATAAAATATGGAGTATAAAAATATAATTTTGATTGGGTTTATTAATTATTTACAAGGAGAAAATAAATAGGCATTTTATTGTATATACATGGTCTATGTACATGGATGATAGAGAATTGTATTTCATTTTATTTTTCCATTTTTATTTTAGTTTTATTTTTACAAATATGTACAAAATATGAGAAATAATTTTTAATTTTTATTTTGAGGAAAATGAATTTATTTAAATACATGGGGGGTATGTACATACATGATTGACCTTATCTCTCTCTGCTTGGGTTCTTTTGCGGTCAGGCCCATGCTGAGCCCTCCCTTGGGATTAGGTCGCTCAATATTTATTTTAAATATTTACCTCTTTTTCTTGTGTTTCTTTATGTTAATATGCATTATTTACAAGATGCATGTGTTTTGGCAACTTATGATATTTACACATATTTACATGGTATTTTGCTCAAGTTTTTAGCTAAAATAAAGGAATAAAGAGTGATGAATTGGGATTCATCAATCATCGAGTCCCTACCCGCTGTCATGGTCGGTACCGACGAAAGTGGGACGGATCGCAACCGGTGCGACCCACTACCCCAATGCTTCTCGACTAGACACCATATCCACCTCAGGAAAGGATAATGCCAAATAGATCAATTTGTACTTGAGATGAACATCGGTTCTTCAACCGAAATTATACCATATAGTAATAATCAAAATATTTTTGATTATAAGGAAATTTGGTACACAAATTGCCAATCCTATTCAAGCAAGGAGTTTGATGATTGTGTTTCCAATTATGATCTAGATCAAATCTAATCAATTTATTGATTGAGGCCATGTCAATTAAGGAAATAATCATCATTAAATATTTCTCAAATATTTTCCATAATTATTTCATGAAATGCCCAATTAATTTCACTAATTGACAATCATATGGTTCTTGATTAGGACTGTAATTTCAGCAGTGACCCCTACTTACTAAAATTATCATATCTTAATCAATTTAAATTTAAATTAGACAAAATCAATTTTCAAAGATTGTTGTTTTGATTTAGGACAGAATCTAAGTGATATTTCATGTATTTCAAGGTGTATCAAAACAGTAATTAACTCATTAATCATGTTAAGATTCGTAGTTCCCGCAACAGTAAATACATGTTCATTAAAACAATCATATCTTGAGCAAACAGAATCCAAATTACGTAAACCCAGATCGTATGGTTTCCTTATTTAATGAGGAACAAAATACAAGTGATTAACTTGTGTTTAAATATTTTAAACAGGGCTGAATTCATTCACTAAACAGATGTGCGAAAATCAAATGCGACAAAATTTTCGCAACCTTAATGAACCCAAGTTTACGGATCGTATCCAAAACCTTCGACCTAAGGCTCTGATACCACTCGAAGGATATGGTTTTATCCTCAAGCACATCACAGAAGCATGATCGTCGTATCGAATACGACGTAGAATGACTAGTCATACTAGTTGTTCTATGCAACGGAATTTAAAAAAAATCTCATACGATGAAACCACATGATCCAAGAATGATTCGCGGATCATTTCATCTTGAACCAATCAAGTATAAAGGAATATCTCTTGAAGCGTGGTTGATCGAGTCTCTATGAAAAGAGACCTCCTGTCTCAAGTTCGATCGTTGGAGAAGACGCTTGCGAGCGTGGGGATGAACCGCGTGATCCTCGCAATCTAACAAGTTGATCCAAGCATGGTGAACTCCTGATCTCGTCGTATGAGATCAAAGACCTTTTTTGCGAGCGTAGCACTCCAAAGAAGATGGAGAACCGAAGAATGTTGAAGCGGTGGTGCGGTGGTGGAGCGACGACGGCTTTCTCCTCTAGGGTATGGTGGACGGCCACCAATAAAGAGAGGGAGAGAGTTGGCGTGTGGAATGAGAGAGAGAGAGATGTGCTTCCAAAGCATAACCCTAGAGAGCATGGTATGCCTCTCTATTTATAGGGCTTTGGGATCCATAGATCTCAATCCATGGGATACATAAAATTAATGGATGAGATTGATTTATGTCCAATCCAATGATCAAGATTGGTGTTGGTAAAAACCAACAATTAATAACTTAATTTAGATCAAATATATTTGACAAATCAAATATAAATCAATCCTAAATTAAACCAATCAAATAAGGGAGATTAACCAACATGGAGATTGCATTCCCATGCATCATAGTGGACGGCCACCAATTTCCATATTGGTTATGGTGGTCGTCCACTTGATTGCAAGTAGGAACAATCTCATGAGATTTCATGAGATTGCATATCTCGTTGGAAATCTCCATTATTTAATCCAACAACTTTTGTTGTGATTTATTCTTCAAAAATAATTCATAATTAATTTTGAGAATATTACAATCTTACCATTGGAAATTTGTGAATCACATTCACAACCCAAAACAAAATACAATTTACATTTTAAATTAATTACACAATGTGTATCCAATACACATCAATAATTAATTAACAAATATACATTATAATTAACTCTCTCTAATATATTAAATCACACTTATAATATATTATGAATAATTGGATATTGCTATCCACATTATTCTTATCCACAATAATTAAATCATATTTAATTATATTGGATAATTTCCACATGCATCAAGATAATTAAATCTCATTTAATTATAATTCTCTTAATGCTCGGATATAATTCAACTATGGAATTATTCTTGAACCCCTTCAAGAATAATGTGATTTCTCCGCAGATACTTGGAGATAAGGACAGAGCGATTGTATTGTTCCACGTATAGTGACTTGGATATTGAGATCACATCTCAAATCCTGATCTCATGGACCTCCCACAGATGCTTGATTAAATCAAGACCATAGACCTAATCTTCTCATTGCATATGAATCTCATTCAGATCAATGTCCAATACATGGACTAAGATTAGGTTACTTCTCTATTGAGAGGAGTCACTAAAATCCAAACTTGTTTCATCACTCCCTCGAAATGGAAGCGTCATGGTTATATAATCGTTTATGATCACATCACCCTCAGGTATTCCCAACACTTGTACATCCTGCATACTCGAAGCCTTATGATCATCCTGAAGATATAGATCACTTTTACACTGTCATCTTCACGGTATGATCACTAAGTTTCTTAATCTTGGTCATTGGGAATTGGTATAGATCATATGTTTTCCCAAAGCATACATCTTACCTTCAAATTCATGTCATGCTTCCAAAGCATGACGACCATGCATGGAATTTGATCAGTCCCAATACCTCATGACTGAGCTCATGTCTCCCGGTTCACAAGTGAACCTGTATGATCCTTTTGAGAGATCGTATTACTCATATGTCCTTACATGCACACCAGCTCGGCGGTATATAGACCTTGGCTAGGTCATCAACCTATTAGTCTGCCAAATGTACATACTCAGACATATAGCAACATATCTGTCTCTGGTCAGAGGATGCATGCCTATGCTATGATAGCATTCAACATAGGTCTTTGGTTATCTCGATCTCATTAAGTCAACTCATTGACTCAACTAATCTGACACCTCTGAATCACTATTCCCATGCAGAGGACCTGCATCAAGAGGTCAGACAGATATCAGCTAGATGAGAAAGGATTGCCATCTCCTACTCAGGCTGGAGATCATCACTTAACAATCATTTGATGATGCTTGATGAGTCCTCTATCTAACTCCTTAGATATTCATCCAAGCATCAGCCTCTATGATTCAATTAATGAATCAACAGCTGTATGATTATCAAGTTGGCCGTTGTACATAACCCTTATTGTACACAGGGACCTTATAGTGCATTCATTCATTCAATCTCAGAAAGGGTGCGAAAATAATCAATAACTTTTATTGATAAATCATTTATTACAATAACATTTATTGTAGGAATGGTTCGCCTCGGGCTCACATTGCTAACATCCTACCCCTCGCCTCCACAACCGACCTTCTTCCTCTCTCGCCTCGACCTCCCGGCCTCCTCCCCATCTCAGTTCCCCATTTTTGGATCAATGCTCTATTATATATGTTGGCCTCTTGTAAAGTTTGTTGCTGTGATTGTTATGACTAATTATTGCAATAATTGTGATTGTTCGGAGTAACCGTTGTAAAATTGGGTTTATTGATTGAACATATTGTAAAGTTTGATCTACTTGCTGTAGAAGACAATTGCTGCTGTGGTTGATGTAAAAGAATGATCTTATCTTTAGAACCAACCACCTATATTTTTGATGCCAACTTGATGAGTTTAGATTGTGTGCATGGAGTTTAGATTAATATATATTGTTTCATGGGGTAGCGGCAGCTACCATCGATTCACTCTTCATGTGTGGTTCCATGTATCCCCATCAATGAACTTCAGTGATTAGGAATTCCTTGATCGATTGCAGGCTGTGAATGAGCTGAAAGTAAAATGCATGTCCAGTCAGATTCTTATGAAGCTGGCAGAGATGATGAAGGGGGCGAACTTGTGAGGAGATAATGGATATGTTCTACGTCTAAAATGATTGCAAGAGAGCGAGAAGGGGATAGATAATATTCGCTTTTCTTTGAAAGAGAACAAGAAGGAGATATGTTCTTCGTTTGAGATGATAATTAATACTCCTCTATTTTTGCAAGGATCTGATAAAGCAATAAATACTATACAAATATAGAGGAGTACATTCAATTCAAGCAGCTTCGTAATCCAATGTAGTGAAACACAATAATGTGCAATCTAAAGAAATAATCACTTAACACTTGATCCATATTGGTTTACACCATGCTGCTCGAACACCTGTAGCACATCATTGGCAACATTTGTCTGCTATGAGCCATATTCTCCAAGGCTATTGTAGTTAATTCTCAGTGATTTGTGTGTCATTTTGATTTCCAGTTGATATGGTCGTAAATTTATGTTTTTATATTTAATCTAGTGTAAACCACACCAACACAAATACATTCAGCAATTAAACATGAATATTTAGACCGCAATAGGCCGAATAGAATATATATTTTAAAACTTATATCCTATAAATGACTGGATGTTTCCATATATAGTGATTGCATCAATACATCGGGGTGAACAATTAGCAAGCAATGCTGTTGAAATCTAATTGGAGCACTCAAGTTGTAGAAACTGATCATCGATTCATTCTACATTTACAAAAATGGAGCACTGATGTAGATGAGCATGGAAAGATTCCTCTTGATGGATTGTTCTAGTTTGTATGACTGATTGGAATTGTCCTTATTAGAGTCTGTAACTGATGAGCATGGAAATTCCTCCTGATTCACTCTATATTTTGACTAATTGGAGGGGCATAGGGGGAGTGTGCTGAGAGGTGGTGCTCCTGTGCACACGGGGAGAGTGCGCACAGGAAGTTGGCGGCGATTGAGGTCCTCGTGTGTCACAAACGGAGAGGGGGGCTACTGCTATGGTCGGGTGAGATGGGAAGGAGGTTGTGCAATAAAGGCGAGAGGGGGAGAAGGTCGGGCGGTAGATGCGAGGGGGAGGAGGCCGGGCATTGGAGATGAAAGGGGCTGCACAAGCTGGCGACGGAGAGGGAGAGCGCGATTAGGGTTGGGCATGCGGAGAGAGTGAGGACTGAGGAGCAATTGGCTCTTACGATCGGACGGTTGATGTGAACCGTGATGGACAGTTCAGATCACTGGAGCAGCTATGTTAGCTGCTGCTAGGAGCAGCCTCCCTTTCCCATATATATATATATATATATATATATATATATATATATATATATATATATGGGAAAAGGGAGTATGCTCCCTGGTTGTAGCCAACTTACATGCTCCCATCCCTTTTCTCCTATATTTTTTTATTTTTATGAAATGAAAACTATTGGAATTTAGATCACAATATGTCACCATGATGTCATTCAAAATTCAACTTAATTCGAAACTTTTCTCCCCTCCGTCAAGACTGTCAAATTTTAACGGTATCAAAATTGCTGAAGTTGACCCCCTTCAGATGGAGGGCATAGGAGTCTTTGTTTCTGACGAAATTGGAATGACATGTTCAGGGGATATAGTTATGAATTTACATATTTTCATTTTCCAAAAAAATAAAAAATATAGGGTAAAATAGAGGTGGGAGTAGCCAATTGGCTATACCTAGGGAGTAGTCTCCTTTAACCCTATATATATATATATATATGGGTAAAATGGGGCTGCCCCCTAGGAGTAGCCAAACTTGGCCACTCCCACCCTATTTTTCCCACATTTTTTATTTTTTTGGAAAATAAAAATTTGTATATTCATCACTATATCCCTCTAACATTCTATTAAAATTTCGTCAGAAACAGAGACTCCTAGGCCCTCCATCCAGACGTCATTTTTTTAACGGTCGTAGGATTTTTTAAATCGACCCTATTTGGATGGAGGCTATAGAGAGTCTGCTTCTGACGAAATTTTAATAGAATGTTAGAGGGATATAATGATGAATTTACAAATTTTTATTTTCCAAAGAAATAAAAAAATGAGGGAAAAATAGGGGTGGGAGTAGCCAAGTTGGCTACTCCGAGGGGGCAGCCCCATTTTACCTTTATATATATATATATATATATATATATATTGGGAAAAAGGAATATGCTCCCTGGGAGGAGCCAACGGGGTTGCTCCCACCCCTATTTTTCTCCAATTTTTTTATTTTTTTGGATTCATCACTATATTTGTTTTTGATTAAAGGGGGACGGGGCAGCCACCTCCTATATTCATCACTATATCCCTCTAACATTGTATTAAAATTTCATCAAAAACAGAGACTCCTAAGCCCTCCATCCAGACTTTTTTTTAACGGTCGCAGGATTTTTTAAATCGAACATGTTTGGACGGAGGCCGTAGGAGTCTCTATTTCTGACGAAATTTTAATAGTATGTTAGAGGGATATAGTGATGAATATACAATTTTTTTTTCAAAAAAATAAAAAATTTTGAGAGAAAATGGGGGTGGGAGCAACCCATTGGCTACTCCCAGGGAGCAGCCTCATTTACCTCATATATATATATATATATATATATACATACATACATACATACATACATACATACATACATACATACATATAGAGAGAGAGAGGGAGTGATCTTGTGAGAGCAAAAAGTTGTGAGAGCATGAGATGAATGATTCTGGATCACATGATTCTGTTTTCTCTCTCATAGTCTTCTCTCTCCTGGGTGAATCATGTGATCCAGAATTACCCTTCTCATGCTCTCACAACTTTTTGCTCTCATAGGATCACTCATATAAATATATATATATATATATATATATATATAATGGGGTTGTCCCCTGGGAGCAGCCATCATGGCTGCCCCGTCCCCCTATTTCGGCATTTTTTATTTTTTTTAAAAATATCACCATGTATATTCATCCCTATATCCCTCGTATATGCCATTCATATTTCGTTAGAAACAGAGACTCCTACAGCCTCCATCGAGATGGTGTCGATTTAAAAAATCATGTTACCATTAAAAAATGACTGTCTGGATGGATGCCGTAGAAGTCTCTGTTTCTGAAGAAATTCGAATGGCATATAGGAGGGATATAGAGATGAATATACATAATGATATTTTTGTAAAAAAAAGTAAAAAAACATCGAAAATGGCACGGGGCGGCCCCATTAATCTCTCTCTCTATATATAGATAGAGTGTGTGTGTGTGTGTGTGTGCGTCCTTCCAATGAGGTGGGTTTTTCCTGAAATTTAGAAAGCCACTACCAAATTGTAAATTGTGTAACAATTTTGTAAATTTAAACTGCACATTGTAAAATAATGATGATCACACTGTTTTGTAAAATATATCATCCAATTATAGCAAATAATTTTGTCTAATATATTAATATTTTCATAAATCTTTTGTGATATACGTATTATGTTAATATTTATTATTAATTTTATAGGTTTAGAAAATGTAAAATAAATAGAAAAAATATCTAAATTGACATGGCTTTCCATGCATCTAGGAAAGGTCCACCTTATTGGAAGTTTCCCCCATATATATATATATATATATATATATATATATATATATATATATATATATATATATATGGGGGGCCTTTCAAATAGGACGCAGTTCTTCCTGAGTTCAGGAAGGCCGCCCTTTTTTATATAAAACACGAGCATTTTAGTAGAATATGTATACAGTTTGTATTATAGGTGTACATTATAAATACAAAGCCGCATACAAAACTGCGCATTATAATACAAACATTAAAATTGCACATTATAATATAAAACTGTATATGTATTCTACTAAAGTCATCATGTTTCTTACAAAAAAGGGATTGGCCTTCCTGAACTTAGGAAGTATTGCGTCCTATTTGAAAGAAAACATATATATATATAGGGACCCTTTCAAATGAGGTGGGGTCTCATAGAGATTATAGTGAGCCAACCATAATTACGGTTGGATTAAGAACGGATGGATGAGATCAAAACCACCATCATTATATGGAATGGTTTTGATGAAAAACTATTTCTATATTTAGAGGATACGAACCTGCAATTTTCAGGGGAGAGTAGAGGAAAGCACGGGTCTACGAATTAGGCATAACTAATTTATTAAAAACAGATTTAAGGGCGGCTAATTTATATATTAAATACCAAGAGTTCAAAAAATGTTACTTTTTAAGGATACTTTACTGAATAAGGTTTGAACGAATTGCTATTGTAGGTTACTTTTTTGAAATATAGCGAATAAATTTACAAAAATTTGTTCATATTTTGTTGGTTTTAATAGCAGCAAATATACTATATTTATGTCATGATGATTAGTTAAATAATTTAAGAGGAAATAAAATAGTATCCAAAGGATAACGAGGCTTCATTACGACCAATTTCATTTATTGAACACTGTAAATATGTTGTGGATTAAATAAAAATGTATTTTACAAAAAAAATTCAACATCATTTAATAAACAGATTTCACAATTAATTTTTACATCGAAATTTGAATAGATTGAAACAAATTTGAAATTTGAATGTATAATATTTCAAACACTTGATTAGTATTCAAAATAACATATATTACTGAAATTTAAAATTTAAGCAAATTCAATGCAAACTAATGATCTCAACAATGTGTACTCCGATGTTTGAAAATAATATTAAGATTAAAATATTTGAAATTTTATACTTATGTAAAATTGAATTTTAATTAATTTTTTGTTAAACTTTATTTGATTTATACAAATATTTACCGAAGTTTTGAAATAAAAGATACTATATTACAAAATTCATTGAATTAAAAAAAATATTTCCTATTGGATGGTTCCGACTTTACAATTAAAAATTAACATTGAGTTGTAAATGGAAAAAATTAAGGGATAATTACACCCATAACCTTGAGTAATTCCTCAATCTCAATCATAACCCTGCATAATCGCGAATTACATAAGAGACCTCGAATAGTCACTCCGTCTTACACCCATAACCCTCCGTTAATTTAAAACATTAACTCAACCATGTGGGTGAGTTAATCTAACCCATGCACTGATGAACGTTCATGATAACCCAAAAAAATGGAAAAAAAACAATCATGACGATGGGATGGAAGCTGCGCACGAGTCGACAGCAGTGGAGCTTTGTTCCAGCTGCCAGGCTCCATAGGCACTCGACCAGCGGTGCTCAGGGGAGGGGGCTCCATCGGCGGGTGCCGTCGGATGCGCTCGAATAGGACAGCAGGAGCCTGTCCTCCCTTTTTAGCTGCTGCGAGGACCCTGACGTGGTCCCCGACGAGAGCGACGTCGAGGTGTTCTCCTCCTCTTCCTCCCGTCATTCAACGTTCGCCACTGCTCTGTAGCTCGGAATGTAGTCCCGCAGCATATCAGCCACCTCTCTGAACTGCCTCAGGAAGAGGAGGCACCTCGCCTTGAGCTCCAGAGCGGCTTCGTTGCGTGGGGAGAATCACGGGAGTCATGTCCCCTGCCACCACCTGTAGAAAAAGCTCGTCAAGTCTCACGGGAGTCGTCCCCTGCCACCACCTGTAGAGGAGAACAAAGACCGGAGGCCGCAGGCGCGGGGTCAACAGAGGGCGGGGAGAGGCTGCAGGCGTGGGGTCGACGCGCGGGGGGCGGGGGAGAGAAGGCTGCAAGCGCAAGGTTGGCAGGGGACGGGATTGGCGCACAGGGGGGGAGGGAGGCTGCAAGCGGTGGGGTGGGGTCGGCGCGCGGGGAGGGAGGCTGCGCGCGAGACGGCGCGCTGCGGAGCAGGGGAGGGGCCTGCTCGGGGAAGGTGCTGCGGCGGAGGGGGGGTGGGGGGTGAGCGACGCTGCGGCTGGGGCGGGAGGGGGGGCTCGAAGTGCTGGGAGAGAGGGGTGGGAGAAGCCTCCACGCGTGAGTGGGGGTTGCGCGGGTGACGATACTGCGGGGGTGGGGGCGCTCTGCTGAGGGACGGTGCTGCAGAGGAGGGGCCTGCTCGGGAAGGTGCTGCAGTGGGGGGGGGAGGTGCTGCAGGGGGGCGGGATGCTCCGTGACAGTGCTGCATGGAGGGGGGAGGGGGTGCTCGGGGACGATGCTGCGCAGGGATGGGGGGCTCGATGGGGGCTGCCTCGGCGACGACGGGGGTCGAGGGAGAGTGGGAGGTGGTCGATGGGGGAAGAAGAGGGGAGCGGAGGAGGAAGAGGAGGACATAATTTATAAATAAGAATGAATATTAGGGGCAAATTTGTCTTTTTTAACGGAAACCGTGAAACATAACAGACAACTCAAACGGATCTTGACACAGGGTTATGTCATGTAAGAGTTAAGTATTACTCAGGGTTTCTCATGTAATTCGCGATTATGCAGGGTTATGATTGAGATTGAGGAATTACTCAGGGTTATGGGTGTAATTATCCCAAAAATTAATTGAGTAATCATGAGTATGTATCGACGGGTGCTTATGATAATAATAAAATTAAGGAAAGTATTAATTTACTCTCGTAAAGGGAGCTCACGGACAGCTCCAACATTTCCGCCCAAAAAAACCGACAGTCTGTTGTGGCTAGAGGAGGCGAAACAACGATTAGGTCTGGCAATCGACTCAAAAGAAAGAAGATGAATAGAAGAAAAGATACAGCTACGGCATTAAGTGGTGAGGGGGAAGGATTCCGCTTCTCGTGTTGCTGGTAGAAGGATGATGCGAAGAAGGTAAGATGTAGACTTTATACAGTACAATGCGAATTTTTTTAGTTTAAGGTTACCATATGATTTCGTAAAAAGAAAATATATAATGGAAAACATGATTAGTGAAGGTATTATATTATTTTACATAGTATAACTTTTTTAATGGCATTTTGTAATGGATTTGGACAAAATAATGAGCGATACAATAACTTTGTGTTATCTTACTGTACAATGCAATCGTAATATTGTGCTAAATTTGTATATTATGATGGATAAATTTTGATTATTAATTTCTGTAATGCATTGAGAATCAATATAAGAGAGGAATGCATGGTAGAAGAACTTTAAATATTTGTGAAAACTGCATTTGAAGATTGATACTAAACTATGCAGATAATAAATATAAATAAATGCAACATAGAAATTTAGAAAAAATTAGAGGTATAATAAAAATAAAATAGTTTTCCTTGTGATGCAGGTTAGAAATGTCATTGTCTGAATTAGACTATGATGATTTTGACATAGGATCAAATGTTGGGTTACCTGTATCCATATGATCACCTGAAGGAAAGAATGTGGAAGTTCTTGATTTGAAGAAAGAAAGAGGTATTTAAATAAAAGAAACCTTTGATTTATTCAAATTCCTTTTGAACTCTTTTATTTTTTTGTATATGGAACATGTTACTGTGGTGATTAAATTACAGAGATGAAACACACATGAGATGAATTGAATGTCAAGACCACACAAGACTCAGAGCAGTGTAGAGAAGAAGAGATATTTCAAAAATACGGATGTATGGTTTAAATTCTAATATCTTTATATTGACTTTGAATAACATATTAGCTATAATACATATTTGATGATATATTTTTTATTTCAGACAAAGGATACGTGCAGCATAGATGTTTCATTAAACACTTCGTCCACTACATCGATGGACAAAGACCTCCAAAACAACAATCTCTTATATCAAAGACGACTTTTTCAAGACTTATCAACATAGGAAATATTGATATAGAGAGAAAAATTTGCAATGGTTAGTGGAGAAATACCAAGGAGGGAGGGATTTTCGATTTGGTAATAAGTTGGTGACATTCAGCGATGATGATGTTGGTATCATTCTTGGATTGCCAAGTACAGGATTTCTAGATACATTTAGGGGGAAGCATTTACCTTGTAAAAGTTTGATATCAACAGAGCTTTTTGACAATGGGATGGTTTTCAACAGGAGGAAGCTGATTCATGTGTTGATTGACTACTATGAACGCGATGATGATAACTCTGTAACAATATATGTTGCTTGTTTGATTTTGTTCATGTTTGTCACGTTCCTTTTTCCAGATTATGCGTATTCTTTTCCAAAAGAATTTTTGCACTATGTTGAGTCATTAGAGGACACAAGATACTTCAACTGGTCAGATGCAGTTGCTAGGATGATCTTGTCCAATATGGACGATGTCTTTCATAGGATTCAACATCGAAGAAATGGAGCAGCACACATAACTCTAGGATATCTAACAAGATGCGTATCTTGTTTATACGTAAGATATTTTATAATTTTAAACTATAAAAGATTTTAATATATATTATTCTAACATTGAATTATTTTCAGGTATAGATGCTTGAATACTATTGCAAGGAGCTAGTTGTGAGCCGTGATTTGATACCAAGAATAAGGAAGTGGAGTGGAACAATAAAAGGACTGTCGAGGAGATTGGTTTCATTAAGCAATGACCAGGTATTTATATTAGATAAAAGTATTTGGTCATATTGTAAACAGATGAATTGAAAAAAAAACAATAAAGGAAATCATATGTAAATATTATGCATTGCTTTAGAATAAATAATTTACTGAACTCTTAAAAATTTTTATTTGATTGATTTACACTAGATCTTGCCGAACATTCATCCAATGAAAAATGAGATAGTGAAGATAGCACCTGATGAGTATGTCTTCCCTTATAAAAAGTTCCTCTTAAATGGTTTTTCTGTGAGGAGACCACAATTGGTAATTGAAGAGGTCATCCCGGTTCCGTTGGATGGTCCACTTAGAAGAGGACGGTTCAAGAAGGGTGTGTTTCATGTAATCATGCGTGATGATGGGAAAGAAACTGAGGTTGAAAAGAAAGTAAAAAAAAGGCCAGACTGTCAGTGTGAAACTTTGCAAATAGAAGTATGCGAGTTAAGAAATTTGGTTGAGCAGCTTAAAGGGGATTCAAACAACACAGATACTGATGGTAAGATTATTCGGTATGAAGCTGAAATAATGAATTTAAAGCAGGAAAATAAAGAGCTTAAAGAAGAAATTCTGAAGTTGGTGAATCATATAGAATCAGTACTTCATGAACCAATACCAGAAAGTGTGGACAATCATTTTTCAGACGTGACAGTTATTGAAAGCATGGTTGAGACATGCGATCAAGAAACTATGGATGATAAAGATGCTTGTGAAAAAAACACCGAAAAAGTTATGCTTGAAAAAGAACAAGATGACGGATTTTTTGAAGGAAAACATGCAGATGTAGAAAACATTGAAACTAATCAAGTGGGTGACGCATATTTGGATATGGTTGGCGAAGATTTGCCCAACAATGATGTTGAGAAAGCAGTTGATATGCCTTCATTTGAACTTGTGTTTAATGAAGGAAAAAAAAGCAAGTTTGCTAATTAGTGAAACACCGATAAAAAAAAGAGGGAAAAGGCACAAGTTAATCCAAGCTCATTAGCAAAAAGAGTCAAAGAGAGGAGGGAGACAACAAGATCAAGAACAGAAAATGCATACAAGGATCAAATGAAGAACAATGATCTGAAGAACAAATCAACAAAGAAGTCGTCAAAGAATACATCAAAGCCTTCAGAACTTTATGCTCATGCTGACTCAGAATCAGAGGTAAGAAAATAACTATAAAAATATAGAAAAAAATTATATAACGATATAAATTGTTCCTGTGCAGTATCTATGCGATGCTCCAACAGATTTCATAGGATATGAATTCATAACAACAGAAGAAAAGGAGATAATTCAGACATTCATGAGAGATCCAGATGACAAGTACATTTCTTTTAGTTATCTTACTACTGCTTGAATGCTTAATCAATATTATTAAACTAATGGTTAACATTAAAATTGCAGGTTAAATGCAACTTATCATTCGTCGTGCAAGAGTTACTGCAAAGGAAGGGAAATACATAATTTCTTGTATGAAAGAATGATTGAAGACTCGGTATATTAATAGCTATTTTTTATAATAATTAAAGATATCATGAAATTGCACAAGAAAGATCTTTACAAATGGGTATTGATAATATACATAGATATAAAATTTTAACTGTATCATTGTATTAAATTTACTTAACTAACTACGATCTTAATTTCAGATGGAATGGATCAAAGAATACTTCAGCACAACATACTTGGGAGATAGCGTTTTCAATTGGGGTCTAATATGTGTTGAAGACTGCCCTCAGCAATCTGCACAAAGCTTGGACTGTGGAATTTATGTCATGAAGATGATCGAGAACTTGTGCGAAGGAAAAGCACTAAACTTCAGTTACGACGACATCCCGCGATTCAGAGCAGAGATAGCTTGCAAACTGTTACGCAGGGTGGAAAATTCAAGTTTCAATTGATGTAGAGTCTTAATTTAGTATTTATGATAATATAGTTATATGTTAATAGTAGTTGAACAATGGTTAAAACAATGTTACTCTATTTATTTTTGAGTCTAAACTTAGCATGTAGAACTAATTATATATTTTCGGTAATTTTTGAGCTGTATGTTGAAAATGATTCTTGCTTTTTGCACATTTAATGCGATTGTGATATAGGAACTTGACATGGATTATAATCTGAAAATGCATACAATGTTATATATCATTGTGAATTATAATCTGTTAAAATAAATAAATATATATATATATATATATATCTCGTTCATTTTTTAAAGTAATTCATTCGAAGGACCAATGATTTCATTTGTTCTAGTGTTGTTGATAATTTATAGCATCGATAAAAAATTTTGAGTAAATTATTAAAATTTGATATTACTTTTTACAAATAAGGAAGAAAAATTACTTACTCGATGTTAATGGCAGCATGTATCTGTTTAGTGCTTATCATTGGTATATTGACATGTTTAGCGCTTAGCATTGGTATATTGAAATTATATATGAATGTTGACATGTTTCATACACTAATCACTGATAAGAATAGCACATATTAAAAGTGCTTGGAATTTAAAATAGAATGAATGATATACATTGATTGCATAAATAAGCAGATGCACGGAAGATATAAAAAACAGTTGAATAAGTCTAAAACAAAACACAATAATATTTTAAAAATTGAAAACATGGTTTCCATTATAAACATTGGTACTATCTTATAAAATCAATCTGTGGTTGCTTATTGTAGATGCATAGAGCTGGAAATTCCTGGTAACAGCATCTTCCTGGAAATTGATGCTACCTCATGTGTCAATTAGGCATTTACTGAAAAAAACAAGAACAATACTATGTGAATAAAATCAAATCTAACTCAGAATAAGTGTAAAAAAAATGAAATGCAATGATAAAAAAATATACAATAAAAAGTACCTTATTAGATTCTTATGAAAATAAAAATAAAATGTAGACTAAAATTTAGGAATCGATGTCTCCAGAGCTCTAGGATAAATCACTGAGAAGAATATCATAAAACAAAATAATTAGCTTATTAATGAAAATTCTACTAAACAAATAAATAAAAAAATGGAACATATAAAATATCACCTATTAGAAGTTTGCAAGTGGTTTGAAGGACTGTTGCGAGAGTCGTGCCCAGCATTGTACTTGCCACATGATTTGCATTGTCTCCCTTTGTTTCTCCTGAGTTCATTGGTTGGCCTTTGCCGATTACCACTACCCTTTGACCTGCCACCACGACCACTTCCTTTCATTCTCGCAGTGTTTGGTTCACGTATAATTGAAGTATTGGCATTAGAATTTATCTGGCTGGAGTTGTTGTTATCATTCAAATTATTTTGCTGTGATAAGTTAATATTTTGGAGTTGTGAAATAAGACTTTGAAGTTTCTTTTGAGCAAGATCGAATGCAGAAGAATCATCAACAGACAAAGCTACTACATTGGAGCATAATCTATTCAACTCACCAGCCCTTTCATGTTGAACATTCCTATTGTATAGTGGGTAATTTCCAGATTTCTTAACATTCTTTGTCCATCTTTTTAATATGTAGGCACTATCCAGAATCTCAATATTTCTTGTCTTGGAAACATCAAACAAATGTCTACATGGTATACCTTCGTATTCCATTTTGCCGCATGAACAAACAACTAAATTTGAATCAATATAAAATGAAACCTCCCTACGTTTTTCAGTTCGACCAATCTTGCTGACATGATAGATTATTCTGCTGCTAGAGCTCTCAGATATTACAACATTCATCTCAATACCTTTCTTTAGCTACTTACGAACGACATAGAACATAGTCTTTGCATATATTTGTCATAATTGATCTTCCATCTTCCATGTGGTGTCCGTAATTGGTCTCTTCTGATCTAAATCATTATCCAAGTCATTGTCACGTTCTCTAAGCCTCTGAAGTGAAGTCTGAAATCTGAAAATGAATTCAAGTAGTGAATTTTGCTTAGTTATGTAGCTTTGGAGAAAAGCATTCATACTCTCGCTACGTTGGGTGCTCCGCATTCCTGCAAAAAATTTATCCCTCATGTATATATCAAGCCACTTATGTCTTATGCTGAACTTTTCGACGAACCATCTATTAGCTGATAAACCAAACTGATCAATTGCATCTAGCCATCCATTTTCAAAATGCTCAATAAAGTGAGTACGCCATACAAGGACAGAAAATGTTTGTAATGCTTTATCAATATCCTATATAGGACCAAGCTTTGTCTTTAACTTTGACATTATGTGCCAGGCACAGAGCTTATGAATAGTATTTGGAAAGGATACAAGAATAGCTGCATGTATAGCAGGGTCTTCATCTGTAACCATATATATAGGGTGTTTTCCCATTGCCTCAACGAATTTGTCGAGCAACCAAACAAAAGATTCAGTATTTTCTCTGTGTAAAAATGCATTTCCAAAAAATAAGGTCCTGTTATGATGATTGACCCCACAAAATGATCTAAAAACAAGCTTGTATTCGTTAGTCTTGTAGATGGTGTCAAATGTAATTGCATCACCAAAAAGTTTGTAGTCGGCAATAGACTCAGAATCAATCCAAATGCAATGAGTAAGCCTGTTTTCCTCATCAGTTTTGTAGGAATAGAAGAACTCAGGAGTCTTTCTTTGACAATTGCGTAAGTATTCAAGGAGCAGATGAGCATCCAATCCATCTTTGTTTTTTTCGGTTCTATTTAGATTGTATATATCACGAACTATACCACCAGCTTGACTATTAGTGATAAAACCATTGTCGATGAAAGCAGATTGCTTGGAGGTAGAAATATTAACATCAGTCATTGATTTCACAAGCAACTTTGTAGCCCTTGAAAACCTTCTATTAGGTCTCAAATAACGTCGTTTAGAAGGCGTTACAAGGTTGTGGTTATGATCTTCAATGAATTCAACAACAATCCAATCACCTTCTTCACGTATATGACGAATAGCAAGCATTGCATTGCATCCAGTTCTGACTAAACCAACTCTACGTTCTTCTATGTAAAATTCAATATCATCACTGTAATCACTATCCACTGAAAACACATACTTTCCTATTGCTCTTGAGAGTAGAGAAACCTTGTTTTCAGCAAACAAATTTCTTAAAAATAACCATCTTTTCCTTTGTTACTTTGTTAACACCATGACGTGTACTACTCTTTCTAACATTAAAGCCAACAATAATAGTATAAGATTCATATAACTGGTATGCTTGTTTAATAGATCCAAAAGTCATTCCAATGATAGGGATATATGGATTTGCATATTCATCGAACCTTTGTGGTGTGTTGCAGTTTTATGTAAATATATAAAATTTAATAAGCATATTATTGAATAATTAACTTTTACTGAAATTTGAATAATATGTGATGATTTAATGTATTTGAAATGAGATATTACGGACCCCTAGCTATTGATAAAGGTATATGAAATTTAGGATGTTCTGAAATTACTAATATAAAATTCTGATTTTTAAATATATATCAGAAATTAGTAAAAAATGAGAAACAATTTTAAAATATTTATTTTATTTTTAAAATTAACACTTAAAAATGTAATATATAATCTATGGTTTGTAAAAATATATAAGAAAATGTAAAAATATAATATTTCATAGAATTTTTCTATATAGTTGTCTGGTGCGAAAAAGTAATTTGAAACATCTAAAGGATATTATATTTTGTGATACTACTGAATATAAATAAAATTCAATAATTAAATAAATAGTATCTTTTATTAAAATATTAACTGTATAAATTAAAATAATAGTTGTTAATATTAAAAAAATTACTGATTATTTCAAAATATTTTATGCTTAATATAAAGATGCTTAATAATTTGTAAAATTATATCTTACATTTTCAAATACATATAGAATGTTAGTAAAATAAAGATTACTCAATTAGATTAAAGGCTTTTATTTAAATATTCGTAACATCATGTACAAAGGTATATTATGCTTGGAATAAGGTACAAGGAATATTAAAAGCATTGGTTACTATCATAATAACTACATAGAAAAAGTAAAGAAAATGTTCAATTTCTACTACATGTATACATGAAAACCTAAAATTGAATTAAATAACTAAGAAATAAATATTGAAATAGTCAAATATGTACGAACCTTCGGATTCATGATTTCGATTACTTCGTTCAGAAGGACCATCAAGTAGAAGCTGCGGCTGTTAAGAACATAAACAAATCAAACTCATAATTTTAAAAAAAATGGAAGAACCTGATACAGATGTAAAAAATTGAAACCTGATGCTGGATGAGATTCGGATCGGGGTATTCGACTAAAGTTTCCGAAGAACCGAGAAGAAGAAGTTGCTGGTATCAGAATGAGGTTTGATTAAATAAACCGAATGATGTATGGATAATTTAAAAAAATTTACAAATCCTGTGTATAAAATAATATCGAAGAAACAGATTTGCCTACATACAAAATACAAAAATGAAAAGATGAAATAAATACCTGGAACACGCCGATATTTAGATTTTTGGTAGACATCTACAGATGAAACAGATCTAATACTGGAGACAAAATTCGAAAACATAGAACAATGAGATAACTTGGAATGAGAAAGAAAAAATAAAAGGAATGTTTACCTCAATAAATCGGCATAATAAAATTGATGGAAATAAATCTTTCCAAATCCAACGAAATACTCAGAATTATGGTTAATAAGTTAAGAATTTCCATAAAAATGGGAGAGAGGGCGGTTTTGATGGTGGTTTTCTATTGCAAATCCGGTTTTAATCATGTCCATCGATCCGAATCCAACGGCTGAAAATTGCGGCTCATCATAATCACAATGAGACCCCGTCTCATTTGAAGTTTCTCCTCTCTCTCTCTCTCTCTCTCTATATATATATATATATATATGATTGGGGAGATTACACCCATGTGTATGTAACTTTCTTACACCCACCTTTTTTCTATCAATTTTTTTATTTTCTTTGATGATTTCTTAGACGATTTATAGAAAATATTAAGTAGAATACGTGTTTCAAATTTCGTGTAAAACAGACGTTCTTAACATGTCCATCGGAAGGGGTCGATTTCAGCAAATCTGAGACCATTAAAATTTGACTCTCTTGATAGATAAGTTAAAAGTCTCAAAATAAGTTGAAATTTGAATGATACGAGGGTGATATATTGTGATCTACATTCCTCAAGAATCTATTCAAAAAAATAAAAAAATGAAAGCAATATGGGTGGGTATAGGAAAAAGTTACCTACACATAAGTGTAGACTCCCCAATCCATATATATATATATATATATATATATATATAGAGAGAGAGAGAGAGAGAGAGAGAGAGAGAGAGAGAGAAAGGGGTGGGGGCCTTCCAATTGTACGCAGTCCTTTATGGATTAAGGAAGGCCACCCTCTTTTTGTATAAAATGTTATCACTTTATTAGAATACATATATAATTTGTATCATACCTGCATATTATAAATACAAAACCGCGTACAAAACTACACACTATAATACAAACATAAAAACTGCACATTATAATACAAATTGTATACGTATTCTACTAAAGTCATCGTGTTTTTTTAAAGGATAAGCATTCCTATACTCAAGAAGGAATGCGTACTATTGGAAGGAAATCATATATATAGGGTTTGGGGGGGTAATACACATAGGTAACTTTTTTATACCTATTATTTTAAAATGGATCCTCAGGAGATTTACTTAAAATATTAAGTAGAATATGTGTTTCAAATTTCGTGTAAAACATACATTCCTAGCATGTCCATCGGAAAGGAACAAATTTAACAAATATGAGATCGTTAAAATTTGACTATCTTGATGGATAAGTTAGAAGTCTTGAAGAAAGTTGAAATTTGAATGACGCGATGGTGATATATTGTGATCTAAATCCCTTAAGGATTCAATTTGAATTTTGTCTGAAATAGAAACTCATATGCCCTCTATCTAGAACATGTCGATTACACCAATGTTAAGAACGTTGAAATTAGTTGGTCTAGATGGAGAGTATAGGAGTTTATCTAATAAAAATTGAATGACATATAGGGAAGATATATAGATGAATTACATATGGTGATATTTTGCAAAAAAATAAAAAAAAGCCTGAGGCAGTCCCATTTTTCATATATATATATATATAGGGGAAAATGGGGCTGCCCCCTAGGGGTAGCCAACATGGCTGCCCCCACCCCATTTTTCACAAAATTTTTTTTATTTTTTGAGAAAATATCACATGTATATTCATCCCTATATCCCTCCTATATGTCATCCGAATTTCGTCAGAAACAGAGACTCCTACGGCCCCCATCCAGATGTCATTTTTTTAACGGCCTTAGGATTTTTTAAATCGCCCATGTATGGATGGAGGCTGTAGGAGTCTCTGTTTCTGATGAAATTCGAATGACATATAGGAGGGATATAGAAATGAATATACATGATGATATTTTTCAAAAAAATAAAAAAATTTACCAAAAAATGGGGCGGGGCAGCCATGTTGGCTACCCCCAGGGGGAAGCCCCATCAACCCCATATATATATATATATATATATATATATATATATATATATATATATATATATATATATATATATGGATAAAATGGGGCTGCCCCTTGCGGGCAGCCAAAGATGGCTGCCCCCACGCTATTTTCGTCAAATTTTTTTATTTTTTTTGAAAAATATCATCATGTATATTCATCCCTATATCCCTCCTACATGTCATTCGAATTTCATCAGAAACAGAGACTCCTACGGCCTCCATCGAGATGGTGTCGATTTAAAAAATCCTGTTACCGTTAAAAAATGACTGTCTGGATGGAGGCCATAGGAGTCTCTGTTTCTGACGAAATTCGAATGACATATAGGAGGGATATAGGGATGAATATACATGGCGACATTTTTTGAAAAAAATAAAAAAATATCAAAATAAGGCCGGGGGCAGCCATGTTGGCTGCCCCTTGCGGGGCAGCCACATTGAACTCTATATATATATATATATATATATATATATATATATATATATAGAGAGAGAGAGAGAGAGAGAGAGAACGGAAATATATCCAATAAGGTGCACTTTTCTTGAGTGCAAGGAAAGACCACCATCTTATCCATCTGTAATCAATCCAATGGTTATAATTAATGGCTTGTTATTTACATACTTTTAATGTTGAAAATCCATTATGGTCATTTTAGTATATTTTATATTTATAATGAAACAAATATCTCCACAATAATCTCTTATCTCTCCCTCTCTCTCTCTCTCTCGATGAGGACATGAGAGGAGGAGGTTGGTGCTCGTCAGTGATGGCATGCAACGACGGTGAAAGGAGAATATTGGACAGTGGATGCAACGTGATGCTCTACGGTGTCCGGTGATGGCGTGATGCTATATGGACATACAATGGCTACTTTCTCGTGGTCGTAGGGTGTTTCTTTGACCTTCAGATCGGGAGGAAAAAAGATGGATTCTCCAAGATTGTTTTCTTGCTAGCAATGGAGGCGACGTTGCATGGAGGTAGTGGTTGCACGTGGAGGAGGTTTATTATGGAGGAGGAGGTTGATGGTGAATGTGGATGGAGGAGGTGTGTGGGCAGAGGAGGACGCACATGGAGGAGGTGGGTCGTGGGAGAGAAGGGCGAATGAGGTGCAGCCCGTACAGGTGGAGTAGGGATGCGGGAGAAGGAGGGCAAGCCCATTTTTTACAATCAGAGATCATTTTTTACAATCTCAAATCCTTTTTTACAATCTCAGTTCATTTTTGTAATCTCCTATTATTCTTTACAAATTTCAAGTTATTTTTTTACATTTATTATTTCTTTTATATAGTTCTAACCATCTACATTTTCTTACGGAACACAATATTAATTTTACAATCATTCATGAAATGTTACAAATATAGCGTGAGTATTACAAATCTTGATTTTTTTTATTTTTTTCTTTCTGATTAATAATTGATAAATTACTAACTATTTTTTTTTTGCATATTTCCATACCTATATTACGAAACAAGCACAAAGTTTTACATAGACATTTCGTAAATTATAATTATAATAATAAACATATTACTAACTATGATTTTATTTTACAAAGTAGGGTTTCAATTTTACAATGTCAATGTGTATTTTACAAAGAGGTCAATCATTATGTATAGAGCAAAAATAACACTACGTTGATGAAACCACCGAATAAATAACAACAAAAAATTGTCAAATCAGACAGACTAAAAATAGTAAAATGAAACGATTAAGTGAAATTTAAATTCAAAACTAAATTCAGATTCAAAACAAAAAATACGCTGATTAAAACACCTGTTTGGATAAGGAACAATTTGATTGAGATCAAATGAATGACATGATGGGCTTTCCATGCATCCAAGGAAAGGTGCATCTTATTGGAAGGGCCCATATATGTGTGTGTACGCGCACGCTTGATCGTAACAATATAAATTCATTGGCTCCAACATGTTTACATATCCTCGATGACAAACTAATATATTCCCTTGACAAACGTCACACAATTCATTCTTAATAAGATACTTTGAAAAAAATGGTGAAGCCTTCTCCCGCTATAAGTATGTTCGGTTACATGGATTCTTGCGCAAATCCATGTTGAAAGATTCGATTATTTTTTACGATGGTTGTCGACTACCTAAACACCCACAAGAGGGGATTTCAACCCTGGACTTTTGGGTAGTAGGTACATTGCATTACCACCATACCATTTAAGTGGGTACACATAAGATACTTTGAAAATGTAAAAAAAATCAATAGTTGCCTCTTGCCCAACCATACCATTGGGTGAAGTTACTTACCTACTCTGCCCAACCCAACCCTGCCCAACCCTATAACCAAACGAACCCCAAATGTGGTGAACCACTGTCTCATTCCAAAAAATATAATGTGATGACTCACATTCTGCTTTTGGTTTCTTCATTGGGAGACTCCATGCTACGGTTTTCTCCTCCCACAACAAACGACACTAGGGGTTGTTCCATGATTCTCGAGGGCATGCACAATGGGGAGGGTGTGGCAATCCTCAAGGACCCACACGAGGGAGCGGTGCTCAAGGGTGCGCAGGACGACATTGGAGGATGTGCATGGGGAGGGTGAGGTGTTCGAGGCTGCTCATGGGAAGGGGGAGGGTAGTGGTGCTCGAGGGTGTACACGAGGAGGGAGCGTTCAAGGGTGCACAAGACATGTTGGAGGATGTACATGGGGAGGGCGACCTGCTCTAGGCTGCGCACGAGGAGGGGAGGGTAGTGGTACTCGAGGGCGCACACAGGGAGAGGGAGGGCAAATAGATTATACGACGGTTGCGCGAAAGGGTGGGGATTGGTCAACGACGTGAGAAGAGAAGGGGGAGGTACGAGTTGTCATGGTGATGGCGAGTATTGGATGGGGCATCTGCGTTGTTGTCTGGGGAAGAAGGTGATGATGTCAGCCCCTCTTGTATGATGTCAGCATTTATTTTTATTCATTAATTTTACGAAGAATTTCATTAATTCCACAAATCCGTCAATTATTACAAATTGATGCATTAATTTTACAATTAACGCACATATTTTACAAATCGATTCAATGATTTTGTGAATCCATTCAATGATTTTACAAATTATTTTTACAATCTCAAATTTTTTTACAATATCAAATCTTTTTTTTTTAAATTAAAAGTATCGTGGTATTCAATGCTAACATTAGTTTCCAAACGGTCGATGTAACCGGTAACCGTCGGCAACAGTATTGTCTACGGCGGTCTTCAGATAACATCGACGATTAGGTAGCTGACGATGAAATCTCGATCGACCTCGTCACTTGTGACATAAAGACCACAGTGATAATCCTTCGACGGCGGTTCCACAAGTGTAGGCGAAAACTTCAGTACTATCAACTGGTAAAATATTTAATGGCATTTAAGTCTCAGCGGAAAAGAACCACCGGTAATACTATCGAACCATGTGCATTAACAGCTAACTGACGATTGAATATTCATTGGCAGCGGTTCTGCAACCGACGTGGGTAATGTTTTAAAACTTGAGGGTTTGTGATTATAGATTATATCATGGTGGCTTTGCAACCGTCGGTAAATATTCAAGACCATCGGTATTATGTACGTAATAGTACTCATCGTTGTAGATACAATATATGTTTAGGATGAATAATGAACGACAGTGTTAAGTAGGACAATAACCGGCGGTTGTCTACCAAACCGTCGGCATTATCTTTTTTGATCGGCAGTTCCTTAGGACCTGTTTGGTTACTGGGTTGGACTGGGTTAGGACCTGTTTGGTTACTGGGTTGGACTGGATGGTTTTGATCGACATTATCTTTTTTGAATCGGCAGTTCCTCATGTGAATAGTAGTTATTTGGAGGGTTGAGATGGTTGGAATGATAATTGTGATGTGATGTGACATTGATTATGTGTTATATCAACTTTTTTTAATAATTATAATATATTTTTGGGATTTTTAGCCGACAGACTCTATAAACATTGCCAATTACCTCTACGATCTTTTGCATAACGTAATTACCTCATCGACCCTATAAATTACCACAAGAACCCTCACGATCTTCAAACAGAGTAACCGCAGGGTTCATGTGGTAAGAGTTGACAAGTTTATGGGGTCGAGGGTGGAATTGTGTTGTTTCAAAGGTCGTGGAGGTAATTAGCAAAGTTTACAGGGTCTGCCGGGTAAAAATTCCTATATTTTTTATATTAATAAGTGTATTTGAACAAGGTTAAAAACTATTATACCAAAGAAATTGTATGGCCAATACAAGTAATCTCAATCCATAAATGTAGGGTTCGAGCCAGGGATATGCCATGATACTCTGAGGTACCATGGCAACCAAACAGGCCCTTAGGATTGTCGACGTAAATCCACAATCAATTGTCATTTTTTAGCAGTGATAATTAATAGGTATGATCTATATTACGTCACCGAATTTCTTCTTTATGATTTGTTTCTTAGGTTTGTCCAACCAATATCTTCAACTAAGGAGATCTTATCTTTATCTCAAGATGTTACGGTACAAAGGAGGTCCGATGTTCATATCATTGATTAAAGATTACTTCAAAAATATTTTTTAAATGTGAAAATTTTCCATTTTCAAAAGGTTCCATTAAAATCATTTCCAACAATTCTTACAACTTAGCGGACCCAACCCTTCAGGATACGGTAATACATCTAAGAAATTATTCCATCTAACGTACTCACCCCTGGATCCAGGAATAGCGACGTGAACTAAATGGCCTGTCCAAGCCAAAGAACTTACTCCGAAAAGTCCTGACAAATGATGATTAAGACGAGATTCCGCATTTTTGAACCACGAGACCCTCGGTTTCCATTTAGGTGGTAGCAATAAAGTATAATGAAGATGTTAGAAACAAACACCTTTGAAAATAATAGTCATTCTTATTGCTCATCTTTTCATTTCAATGCATCAATAAAATGATATCCAATAAACTCATTCGTAATTACAAGTGTAGAAAAACAGAATGCGGAAGCGATAGATAAACAAAGCTAAGAACAAGAAAGATAAACATAGAACACTATGATTTTACGTGGAACCCTACTCCGTGAGGAGCGGGATGAAACCACGGGAGAAGCCCCTGAATTGGGCATTTCTTCTATTGAAGTTCTCAATGAGTACAGAGGGTGTGAGGCTCCTTATATAGCCCCACGGACAGACCCAATAGTGATCGATCTCCCATGTGGTACTAAACACATGGATGGGCTCTTTTCTTTTCCAACACTCCCCCTCAAGTTGGTAGCTGGGACAGCTGCAACTTGCAATAATAAAGAAAAAATTAAATCATTACATCTTCACTTGAAATCATCACAATAAACGTATGTATCCGCAACTGGTAGAAAAACCTGCTTGCTGACGGGTATATCAGGTCACCAGAACGTATCTCTGTTGTGCCTGGAAGGTCACCGGACTGTCTCTGTCGTGCCTGCATGGTCACCGCATCTCTGTCTCAGTCGTGCCTGCGGGTCACCGGACTTTGTCTCTGTCGTGCCTTGAAGAAAACAAATCCAGTGCGGAGTCGATGTCGAGGATAGAGACACCACGACAAAGATCGATGCACAGTGAAGATGGCTTGATATTCTGTGAAATCCGGAGTGTTTGGTCTGTCAATCAACGATGTAGGATGCATATGGCTTTTACTCCCCCTTTCTCCCAAACTTGTGAGAATAATGAAAATAATAGACAAGTTGGGAGAATAAAAATGAATCACATTTTTTTATGCGTACGACTTTTTTCTTGTACACGACTTTTTTTTTCTTTTTTTTTCGATTTTTTTTCGTTAGCATATGCGTACGGCTTTTTCTTTTGTACGCGCCTCTTTTTTTTGAAAAACATCCTTTCTATCTTCTTCTTCTTTTTTTTAAAATTGCGTACGGTTTTTTTCGTGTACGCACCTCTCTTTTTTTTTATTTACACCCATCAAGGGCCAAAACATAACTATGTCGTCCCCCGCCTAATTTTTTTTTTACAAAATTTCCCTACCTTCTCTGTTGTTGTTGTTGTTTTTTTTAAACAGAGCAAGCCCGTTAGGCCTAAAGAATACTCCCTCCATTTTTTCTTGAAGTACAGTCCATTTATGTTTTTTTTGATAACGTCACCACCCCTATTAGGGTTCCCATCGTGGGAACCCTTCGTATCATGTTGGAGGTGCGATGTTGCGCCGCTTCGGAGCGCGAGGGCTCGCGACAGATGGGAGAGCTGAAGGAGAAACGGCGAGGGGGAGCCCTAGTTCCGCCTGCGATGCGGCCTCATAGGAGAACGGAGACGAAGAAGTCGGGTCTCGCTGTCAACATTGCCGCCAACAGGATGTTTGCGCGAGGCCGTGCGCAGGAGAAGGTCTGGCGGCCGCCAAGAGTCGTCGTCTGTTGTTGGAAGGGGGCTTGCTACCCTGGCGGTACCTTGAAGCCGCTGTGTGCATGTCGCCTGGGATGCGGGGGAGGGGATCGCGTCGGTTTGTGCGCCGCTTGCACACTAGATGGAGTTGCGCAGTCAGGGAGATCTAGAGAACCCATCGCCATGTAACTGCGCGTCGCCTGGGAGCGGAAAACCGCTTGTGAGTGCTCCTCCTAGTCCTTGTGAGTCGCCTGTGCGATGGGGATCCGTCTGGGATTCGTCTGGGACTCGCCTGGAGGTGCGCGAGAGGGACTGTTGCCGCGAGATCTGGAGGAGGGGAGGAGATGCCTGGACTTTGGAGAGGATGGCAGGACTCGCGCCTGCGCACGATGGGGCCTGGAGCGACTATTGATTGGATTTGGGAGCCCTTGAACATGTATCTCCTAGAAGGAGAGCCCTGCCTGAAATCGAGAGGAGGGTTGCGGCCCCTACGTGATCTGTTGCGTGAGGAGGGTGCGCTGCCAGATCTGCAAGAACGAACAAAACTGAGGTTTCCAAGGAAATCCTATAAAACAAGTAGGAGAACTTTCTTGATGATACACAGCTCTCATATATTTAAAGTCTTTACAAACAATTTTCAAAAATTGAATCTCGAATAAAAAAATAATATGAAATTCTCGAGAATCGACTCGCTCTGATACCATGTAGAAAAACAGAATGCGTCAGCGATAGATAAACAGAATGCGTCAGCGATAGATAAACAGAGCTAAGAACAAGAAAGATAAACATAGAACACTATGATTTTACGTGGAACCCTATTCCGTGTGGAGCGGGATGAAACCACGGGAGAAGCTCCTGAATTGGACATTTCTTCTATTGAAGTTCTCAATGAGTACAGGGGATGTGGGGCTCCTTATATAGCCCCACGGATAGACCCAATAGTGATTGCTCCCCCATGTGGTACTAAACACATGGATGGGCTCTTTTCTTTTCCAACAACAAGTTCTTACATTTTTATATTATACAAACACATTCAACAATAGGCTTCTCCATGTGTTTATGCACTCTTGCAAAACATCAGCTTCTGTCTTATCCCAATACACTTGGGTGAGCTTCCTGACACACACTCGGTTCATAACAAATTCAATTCGCTTCCTAAAAGGGTCAATCATGGACTTCTCGGAAGATCACAAATCTGTCTCCGATCTTTATGTGTATATCCAAACATCTATCTTAATATTTTTATTTCTGCTACTGATATTCTCGACACATGTCTATGGTTCACATGTCAATATTCAGACCTATAGGACTAAACCTATGGTCTAGGGGTCCTTATATAGGACTAAACCCTAGGGTGCTCTGAGGAGAACTTACATAAATACCCCTATGGGGTTACATCGGGAAACAGTTGATAAGGAAACAGTGATACATAAGGAAATAGAGGTAAATAAAGGAACAATAATATATGGTATTCTCTAACACTCCCCCTCAAGTTGGAGCATATCCATCAATCATGCCCAACTTGGAAGATATCCATAAAAGACGCTTCTTTGGTAATGCTTTAGTAAATACGTCTGCAAGTTGAAGATCTGTAGAGATATGTGGTGTGACGATCTGTCCTCCTCGTATTGCATCTCGGATGAAGTGACAGTCAACTTCGATGTGCTTCGTCCGTTCATGAAATACAGGATTGGTGGCAATATAGGTAGCAGACTTGTTATCACAGTATAGCGGTATAGGAGTAGTAGCAGGGAACCCAAGGTCTCGTAGAAAAGATACAAGCCACGTAATCTCACAAACAGCATGGGCCATTGCCCTATATTCTGCCTCTGCACTTGATCTGGAGACCACGGTTTGCTTCTTGCTTCGCCATGAAACAAGGTTACCACCAACAAACATAGCATAGCCTGTAATGGATCGTCTATCCTCAGGAGAACTGGCGTAGTCAGCATCTGCATAAGCAGTAATATCAGTATGACCGTTGACCTTATAGATGAGTCCTTGCCCTGGTGATTCCTTCAAGTATCGAAGGATCAGAAGGACATCCTGCCAAATCACTGTAAAGAGGTCTTTCCATATGGCGGCTGGCTCTGCTTACAGCATAAGATATATCAGGCCTGGTAACGGTGAGGTAGATCAGTTTACCCACAAGGCTTCTGTATCGTGTAGTGTCTTCAAACTCAGGATCAGTGGATGTATCGTGTTTTCGTACTTCTGCAGGGATGCCAGATGGTTTGCATCCTTGTAAACCGACTTCTGTAAGAATGTCCAAGCAGTATTTTCGTTGTGATAGATGTAATCCTTCTGCAGTACGTATGACCTCAATACCAAGAAAGTACCGGAGTTGTCCAAGGTCCTTGGTGACAAACACCTTCTGAAGAAAGGCCTTGGTATCGAGAATTCCATTATCGTCGTCCCCAGTGACCACCATATCATCAACATAGACAGCAAGTATCACAGTACCAGTGGATCGTCGTCTAATAAACACAGAGTAATCAGATATTGTCTTATGAAAACCAAGAGAGCTGATTTCACTGGTAAGTCTGTCAAACCAGGCTCGAGGACTCTGTTTTAGGCCATAGATGGCCTTACGAAGTCGGCATACATACTCCCCCTTGACGGAGTAACCCGGCGGTTGCATCATATAGACCTCTTCTTCGAGATCACCGTATAGGAAGGCATTCTTTACATCCAGCTGATAAATTGGCCAATTCTTGTTAGCAGCAACAGAGAGAATTGTGCGAATGGACCCCATCCTAGCCACAGGAGAGAAGGTCTCAAAGTAATCGACTCCATATGTCTGGGTGAATCCTTTTGCCACAAGTCTGGCTTTAAGTCTGTCAATAGAACCATCTGGAGATTGTTTGGTCGTGAAGACCCATCTGCAAGCAACAGGCTTAATACCTGTAGGACATGGCACAAGATCCCATGCTCTGGATATGAGTGCATCTATTTCTTCATCCATGGCCTGTCTCCAACCTGCATCTCGGAAAGCACTGTGATGATCTTTAGGAATGGAGATAGTCATTAGTGCATCAGCATATTGTTTGTCAGTGCATGAAAGGCCAGCAGTAGTAGTAAAGTTAGACATAGGATAAGTGGTACACTTTCTCTTTTGCCTCCGTAATGCAATCGGCAGGTTGTCGGGATCATCCGGGACAGTAGTGGAGGGGACAGTTGAAGCTGGCATATCATCCTGAGGCAGAGGTATGGGTAGAGGGACATCTGGTGATGAGGTCTGAGATCGATGGATGCTTGGTGATGGAGGAAGATGTAAAGGAACATTGGTGACAGGTTGTGTGAAGAAGCTGGTTTGCTCAAAGAAGGTTACGTCTGCAGAGATGTAGTATCGTCTGTCAACAGGATCATAACATCTGTAACCTTTTTGAGTGTAGGAGTAACCAAGGAAAATGCATTTGATCGCACGAGGGGATATTTTGTCTTTGGTGTGGAAATTGTGTACGAAGGAGACACACCCAAATATCCGTAGAGGTAGAGGAAAGGGAACATCATTAGGGTGAAGCAAAGAAAATGGTGTAGAGCCTTTGAGAGTAAGAGAGGGAATTCTGTTGATAAGATGGACTGCAGTGAGAACAGCGTCACCCCAGTATGTTTTGGGAACTTTCATCTGGGTGAGAAGTGAGCGGGCAATGTTTAAAAGATGACGGAGTTTGCGTTCTGCCACCCCATTCTGCTGAGAGGTATAAGGACAAGATGTTTGATGTACTGTCCCATGGGAAGCAAAGAAATCAGAAAGATCTCGTTGAGTAAATTCCAAGGCATTGTCTGAGCGGAAGACCTGAATATTCGATGAGAAATGATTTTTGACATAAGCAAAAAAGTTTTTGACAATTTTATTGATTTCTGAGCGTTCTTTAAGAAGATAGACCCAGGATGATCTACTGTAATCATCCACAAAGACAATAAAGTAGCGGTGTCCACCAATGGTTCGGACAGGACAAGGTCCCCAAACATCACAATGAATTAAAGAGAAAGATAAAGTTCGACGTGGTTCAGTTCTAGCAGGAAAAGATGCACGGTGATGTTTTCCGAACTGACATGCCTCACACTCGAATGGTTTAAGTATGGACAGTTCAGGGAACATTAAGGAAAGAGCTTTAGCAGAGGGATGACCCAGACGAAGATGCCACAGAAGAGGATCAGCAGAGATGGAGGTTGCGCCAGCGAAACCAGAGTTGGAAGGGATATCAAGGTAATATAAGCCATTCTTCTCATGTCCCCCACCAAAGATCTGTCTCGTCCGGATGTCATGAAAATAACAGCATAAATCATCAAAAATCATACGGCAGTTGAGTTCTGTACACAATTTGTGAACAGACAGCAGACTGAGAGGAAAAGCAGGAGCACAGTAAACATCCGTTAGCCTAAGTTTAGGGCTAAATTCCATGGTCCCCACACCAGTGATAGGTGAGTAGGCTCCATTGGCCACACGAACGTGCTTCACCGTAGAGGGCTCCCTGGGAGAGGTGAGAAGACTACATTCTCCTGTGAGGTGGGTTGAGGCACCCGAGTCGATGATCCAGGTAGAAGTAGAGGTGGAGGCAGAACTTGCAATTGTACCTGTGGTGGTTGCTAGAGTTGCAGTAGGGCCTGAATGCGTAGTGTCAGTAACTGGGTTCTGAAGGAGCTGGCGAAGATGAGCGCATTCTGCAGCAGTAAAAGATCCTGAAGCCTCTGTGAGAAACTGATCTTGTGAAGTTTCCATAGTATCATAATTCGTGTCATAAGATGGTGCCTCATATGCGTTATTAGCTTTGGGCATGCCAAAGGTAGCCCAACATTTGTCAGATGGATGGTTCCAGCGGCCACAATGAGTACATGCTGGATAACGAGCATTAGAAAAATCACGACCACGACCGCGTCCCGAGTCACGTCCACGTCCCTGTTCTCGTCCTCGACCGCGACCAAACATACGCCCTCGTCCTCCTTGGAAAGGTGGGCGTCCTCCAGCAAAGTGAGCAGCAGTGTCTGTAGGCGGTGATTGGTTGGGTGTCTCCAGCTCCTGTAATCTGCCAAAAATAGTTTCAAGAGACGGTAGGGCAGCCGCCGTCAAGAATTGCTCTTTAACATATTTGTATCGAGGGTGTAAGCCTGAGAGAAAACGGTACACCTGCCATTCTGCTCTTTCACCTATTTGCTTGTCACAGCATGCAGGTTGAAAAATAAGCAATTCTTCAAATAATCCTGTTAGGAGCCGGTAGTATTCTATCAAGGAGGTTTCACCTTGACTTGCAGACCAAATCCTTGTGTAAATGTCAGAAAGCCTGGATTTGGTTGTTTTCTGGGAGTATGTATTATCAAGACTCTCCCACATTTCTTTTGCAGTTGTTTTGTAGAGCAAATTTGATGCAATATTAGGATCAACACTATTTGTCATCCAAGTGATGACCTGACAATTATCGATGTACCAGGTGTCGTAGTTGGCGTCTGTCTCGACAGGCGGAATGGTAGTTAGAATATAAATCTTGCGTTGGCCACCAATGAATATTTTAAAGGATCGAGACCATAGTACGTAGTTCTCCGAGCCCTTTAATTTGATAGAGGTGCCCTGTACCATCATAGATGAAGTAGGGTACAGGGGCTTGGAGTCCGAAGACGCAGGAGCAGATGTCATGGTGACCGCAGTAATAAAAAAGGACAATGACCTAGTATGCAGAGGAAATAGAGATCATACGCAACTAGCAAACCATTCCGATGTATCCGTGCAAGACTATCAATCTACGGTTGGGGGTCTGGAGCGCATAGATCCAAAGCCTTTGCGAGGAGGATGCCGAAGAGGTCGCTGGGGCCGTGGGGCCGTGTAGCAGGAGTAGCCTGGGGCTGTTGGGCAGGGGCTGTTGCAGAGGCTGGATGCCGATGGCCGAGGGCCTGCAGCAGGGGCTGGATGCCGATGGTCGTGGGGCCGAGGGGCAGGGGCTGGATGCCGAGGGGCAGGGGCAGACGTGGAGCCCAGGCAGGAGCCTGCAGCAGGCCGTTGGGCAGGGGGCCGTGGGGTGAGGCAGGGGCCTGGAGGGCAGGTTGGGCGAGGGGCCTTGGGGCCGTGGGCGAGGGGCCGTTGGGCGGAGAGGCGCTTGGAGTAGCGCCTGGGGCCGTGGGCGAGGGGTCGTGGGCGAGGAGCGCCTGGAGTAGCGCCTGGGGCCTGGAGGCGAGGTGTGCCTGGCGGAGGGGCGGGAGGGCGAGGGGCGGGAGGGCGGGGACGCCTGGAGGGACGCCTGGCGGTGGGGCGAGGGGCGAGGGTGAGGGGCCTGGAGGTGCGCCTGGCGGGAGGGCGAGGGGCGGGAGGGCGATGACGCCTGGAGGGACGAGGGGCGAGGGGGGGGGGTTTGCGCGAGGGGCGGGAGGGCGATGTTGCGCGGAGGTGCGCCTGGGGGTTGCGCGGAGGTGCGCCTGGAGGTGCGCCTGGGGGTTGCGCGGAGGTGGGACGCGTCAGGCGGGCGACGAGCGTGGAGGCGGGAGGCGCGATGGCCTAGGGCGGCGGATGCCCTAGGTTACGATCGGGATCATTGGCGAGGCTGGTAGGGAAGGGTTAGGGATCGAACATGCTCTGATACCATGTTAAGGAATGTAAGACCATGTTTATTCTGTGAGGTCTAGGGGTCCTTATATAGGACTAAACCCTAGGGTGCTCTGAGGAGAACTTACATAAATACCCCTATGGGGTTACATCGGGAAACAGTTGATAAGGAAACAGTGATACATAAGGAAATAGAGGTAAATAAAGGAACAATAATATATGGTATTCTCTAACAAATATGACATGTCTCATGGCTACTTTGTAAAATTTTACTTTAATTTTCAAAGGAGTTTTCTTATCACATAGAACAATATAGACTCCTCATCACTTTAGCCAAATGCATTTATTCTTTGAGTAACATCTTCAAATCAATTTCCCCATCATATTGCAAAATAAATTCCAGATATATAAAAGAATCTTTCTTCTGAATGTTATTAGCCCCGTAAACTCAAAAACTAGGAAGGAAATTCCATCAGCTTTCGACGAGATTACAGATCCCACCTCACAATCAAACTACATCCGAATGATGGTGGAGACTGGTGGTGTCAACCATAACTCTAAGGGCATGTTTGGTAGGGGAATAAGGATTGGAATATGCCCTTATTCCCCTCTTCCCTTATTCCTCCTCGTCCACTATCGTATTCTCCTTCCCCTCTTCCCTTATTCATCGTTATCTTCTAACTTATAATCATTATTCCTTATCTCTTATGTGCCAACCGAACGGAGAATAGCACTTACCTACCCTTATTCAATCTTACTCTCCTTGTTCTTATCCTTCCAGCCACACTGAAAATAGTGTTTACTCCAACTTGTTCTCCATCATTATTCATGCTTAATCCAGAACCGAACTGCCCATGCAAAACTTAATATTCGAAGCAATGAGGAGAAGGTGCAAGCAGAAGCCATTAGCTAGACATTAAATGCGAAGGATACAATTTCCAGGGAAATAACAACACAAACCAATTTCTCATTAAGGGTATGTTTGGTTGCCAGATTACCTCGAGGTAACCTGGCATATCCTCTACTCTATCCCTACATTTCTGGGTTGAAATTAGTTGTATGAAACATGCAATTTCTTTATTATAATATTTTTTAACCACATTCAAATAAAAAATTATATAAAAGATACATTATAATCTCTAACAAATTAATATAATACATAACCACTGTCACATCACATCACATTTATCATATCAACCCTTTTCAACCCTTCCAATCATCCGAACTACTATTCATAGGAGGATACCTCGACCCAACCCAAACCACCAAACAAGCTCTAAAGGGGACAGCACCATATAGATTACTTATCCGCCCCCCTACTTGGAAAATGGAGCTTGAGGCCTTACCAGACACTGATCATTAATGTTTAGATTCAAAGCAAACATTATTGGATAAGGGTAAGGTTTCAGACTTCTCCCTATCTGAGAGTGGGTCTGGACTCTGGATCACAGTTCAGAAAATTCATCGTACATCACAGCTCAGGAAATTCAAAGGGTCTGATTTCAAATGGAGGACGATGTCCAAAAAATGGCTCAAACAAGAGAGCGATGTATTTGAATGGCGAGAAAAAAGCAATTTAAAGAGAGAGAGAGATGGGGAGAAGACTTGTTAGACGTTAGAAAATAAAGCAATCACGAAAGCTTCGGATAACGACAAAATTGACATCCCAAAGGCCCCGTTCGGTTGGGGGTTTACCCCCCACTTTGGGTGGGTAAACCCCCCAAACCCACACTTCTAACCCACTTGTGGGGCCCACTCCCTTCTCATCAAAAAAAATATATATTATACCATCATATCATCTAAAAATCATAAAATACTCAACTTCTACTCACTATTCCAAACTTCAATACAGTCACATCACAACAACTACCCACTTTTTCAAATTTCAATACAATCATACAATAATAACTACCAACTTTTTCAAATTCCAATACAATTACATCACACAAACCCTCCCAACCCTTAACCCACCAACCAAACACACAAACTCAAATCCGGGTTATCCACCCCTGGATAACCCGGCAGCCGAACACCACCAAAGGGATTCAATGCGAAGAACACGTTATTCAAAGAAAAGAAAGCCAACGAAATAGCTGCAAATTCAATTCCCAATGGTCAAACCACTCAAGTGAAAATCAAAATCAAATTAGGCTCATTCGAACCAACTCAATATTTACACCCATAACCCTGAGTAATTGTGTAATTAGCCCAGAAACCCTCCATCATCGCTAAATTCACCCAAGACCCTGTATAATCATTCCGTTTTACACACATAACCCTCCGTTAGTTTAATTCATTAACTCAAACAGATGGTTGAGTCAATCTAACCTATTCGTGATCTAACGGCCGAGATTAATAAATAAAAGAGAGGAGGAGATGGCTTTGGAGCTTGCACAGGCGGTGGAATCTTTCATGATGGAGGGTGGCAGGCTGGGACGCGAGCAGACGACCGGAATTGCACGCAGCAGGGTCCGACCGGAGGCTTGCAGGGCAGAGGTGTTGGAGTTGAGGCTACCTCGGACGAGTGACGCACGGGGAGTTGATGGGCTACCCGAGCGGGGGAGGAGGCGTGGGGCGACGCGGGAGGGGAGGGGCGTGGAGCGGCGCGGGAGAGCGAGGTCTGGCAGGGACGAAGGGTGGGAGGCGGGAAGGTGCCGGACACCTGGTGCACAGGGACGAGGGCGACGCGGGAGCGCGGGGGAGGGGTGGCAGGGACGAAGGGCGAGAGGCGGCAGGTGTTGGACCCCTGGTGTGCAGGGAAGAGGGCGACGCGGGAGGAGAAGAGGCGTGGGGCGGCGCGGGAGGGGAGGGGCTTGGAGCGGCGCGGGAGGGCGGGGGAGGGGCGGCGCGGGAGGGAAGGAGGCGTGGGACGGGAGGGGGGGTCGGAGGGTGGCGCGGGAGGGGAGGAGGCGTGGGCCGACGCGAGGGCGTGGGGGACAAGTGTTGGAGCTTGGGGCAGTGGCAGGTGCTGCCGGGACGGAGGGCGGTGCGGGAGGGGAGGAGGCAGGGGGCGGCGAGGAGGGGGGTGGGGGGGCTTGGGTGGCGGTGGGGCTCGATGTCGGGTGCCGGGTGGGCAGGCATGGTCGGGGAGAAGGGGGGGCGGGGGGTTCCAAGAGCGGGGTCGAGGAGGACGGGGGGGGGGGGGGGGGGGCTCCTCGGCGGTGAGGCTCCAGTGTCGGGTGCAGCTCTCTGCACGAGTCCTCGGCATTGGGGCTCGACGTTGGTGCAGGCGGGTACAGCTCGCTCCTCAGCGGCGATGCTCTAGGGCGGGGGTGCACCTGGTCATCAGGGGACGGAGGGGCAACTTGTCGGAGATGAGTGGGGGAAAGAGAGCCATTATTTTGGTTTGATCTATAAATGGCATAATGTTATAAATATGATATCTTTCGAAGGGTAAAATGGTCAATATATAATCTTTTCCGTCAGAATTAATGGAGATTTAAGACAGACCTTGACACAGGGTTACGCCATGTAAAGGTTAAACATTATTCAGGGTTCTGGATGTAATGTGTTTATCGAGGATTTCTGGGGTAATTACAAAACTACTCAGGGTTATGGGTGTAAATATCCCTAAGATTTACTCCAAAACAACTCTGTCACAATGATGACAGCAACACCCAGATAACACCCAGATAAAAAATACAAAATTTCGACAAAGTAGGTATATATTAGCAAATCATTTGTCTCTTGTCTAGGTGGTACTGATCGCGGCTAATGGTCTGTCGCATATCCTATAAGGCATCATAATCATGGCTGGTGCGATAAATCGTTGCAAATGGTTCACCGACCTGGCTCCGCTCCCGCTCAAATCCCATTTGGTTATTTATTTTGATATTATTTAATAACAATTGATATTACTATATGTTT
Organism: Ottelia alismoides; assembly: GCA_037367405.1. Taxonomy (NCBI): domain Eukaryota; kingdom Viridiplantae; phylum Streptophyta; class Magnoliopsida; order Alismatales; family Hydrocharitaceae; genus Ottelia; species Ottelia alismoides. Next base: position 554,417 of record JAZKJV010007976.1, read on the forward strand.
GTTTCATTTGTTTAGTTAATGCGTTTTTATGAATTATCTAAATAATAAAAAATTATCTTTATATTATTTATTATTTATTATATTAATATATACTTTTTAATGTACTTGTTGATTGAATATATATTTGTAATTTATTTTTTATTCTTATGTTTGTATATGATTATTTAGTATTTTATATTAACGTAGTTCTTCACTTATTATTTAATACACTATATTAGTGCAACCTAACTTTGGGTCTCGATCACACTCACTCCCCACATGGTATGCTTCACTGTGATTGTATAATTCTAATCCGCTAGCTCCGGATACAAATCTTCTTCCTCGTCGTAATAATTCATTGGCGGTGAAGTCTCGCTCTGCAAGGACTCGACCATAGCAAGTGACATAGACTATGGTGAGCATTCCATGAACCAAGAGTCCGATTGAACCGTCTGATTCAGAGATGGGATCTCCTTTGAGAGATAATCCGGGACCTCCTTTAAGGGATGTTATGTAGGATCCTCAGTGAGGACGACCCGCGGGGATCATGGTGGAGCGTTTGGAGCAGGTGGGGTTGCACTAAGAGGTGGTTGTAGTGACTGTGGTAGAGATTCTGCAACATGGCATGATACACTATTAGATGGCACAAACACAATTACATGTGAAAACTTTAAAAGAAAATCACATTAAAGTCATCAATAATCACAAGCACCAATCAAATATAATATTGACGAATGAGCTAAAAAAATTTCATTTCGTCAAGTGGGGGATAAACATATTACAATCAATGAAATCATTTCTTTGAATGATGTACCATATGTGATACTCGCCCCTTAGATGAAGACCCATTTCCCCCTTCTCACCTTCCCATCTCTCCACTGCCCTATACTCCCCTTCCTGCCTCCTCCCTTCCCATTTTTCCCCTATTAGATGGTCCCATTCCCACTTCACCCCGTCCCCTTTCATGCCTGGCAGTAGTTCCCCTCCGTGGTTTAGCCATGGATGAACTCACCCTTCCCGTTACGGGCCTACCACATCCTCTCTGACTTGTTACATTTGAGGTCTGAGGTGGCTCTGTGACTATCATTGGTAGACTTACATTGGATTTCCTGGTAAGATCTGTGTGTGCCTAGTGTGTTCCCCAAGTGATTGTTCCAGTGCCTAGTGGTTGGGACAGGAGCTGTCCATGTCATAATCAGGGGGGGGGGGGGACGTGGATACCCTCTAGGAGACCTGTGAAAGATGGGTGACTCTGAGTGAGCCCCTGATGAGCAGCCCGAGCGACTAAGGTTAAGTGATATCAAAGGTTGTTGCGACCTCAACCATTCAAACCAGGCTCAATTAGAAAATGTAGACCACCAACAAAATCAATCCACAATAAAAATGAGGCAAGCGGTCTTGCTATTTATTTAACCTGGTATAGCCACCAGGGTCGAACACAAGGAGCACGGAATGAAGCCTACAAAGTAATAAGGTAATCCAAGAAAGGAAGGTATTTTTGGTGATTTTTAATTTTTATTTTTTTTATGATTTTCAATTAAGAAAAGAGGTAAAGAAATGGCAAAGAGGCACACTCAAACAATTATTTAAAGGCTTAAAATTACTAAAAAATTCAAGACAAAAATATTTTTATGTTTTTAAAATATTCAGATGTTTTTGGGTATTTTATGGGGTTTTCTGATTTTTATAAAATTTTCTAAAAATGAAAGAAGACCAAAAATAACAAGCAATGTACAACCTGGATATAAAGGCAAATTAAAATTATTTAAAATGCTATAAAATCCTAGCAATAATTTTATGTAAAAATATAAAGTAAAATCTACCTACAAGAAGTGAAAACACAATTTTTTTAGAATTTGTAATGATTTTTGTAAGGTTTTTAGCCTTTTACATTTTTAGGTGTTTTATAAAAGATAATAAAACAAAAATCACAAGGAAATTAAAACAAGTTAAAACAAGCATACATGAATTTTTTAAGAATTTTTGAAGGTATTTTCTATTTTTAATTGATTTTTCAAAATAGACAGAGAGACTTTTTAGGGTTTTTGAATTTTAGAAAATAGTAAATAAAATCAAAGTGAGTCACAAAAAAATTTACCAAAAATACTACACAGTAGTAGGGCCTAAATTTTTTAGAATTTTTGGAGTAGTTTTGATATTTATTTAATTGAAAATAACACATACAGGTTACATGGACCTAAACGCAATTTATCAATGTTTTTGGACTAATTATCAAGATGCACAAAAAATGGGAGAGAAATTGCAAATTCACCAATAAATTCCACACATGCGTCAATTCAGTGCTCATAGGGTATAAATGCAATTTCAGAAAACATTCATTCAAATTATAACACATGAAAAGTTCAGGACAAAAAGTGCAAATGCACCACTATGCACGTGTCCGAGCACATGCCTCCAGACTGAAAGGACTAGAATGCAAATCATAGAAACTACAAGGACTATATTGCAAAAAGGTTCAACTATAACTTTTATTTTACAAACGAAAATAAACTAAAATAAATTCAGGGGAAAAAGAGCAATATACTCTCGATGCACGTGAGTCGCGCGTGGGAGTCCACGTGTCAGCCGCTGGTGTGGCGAGATCGTGCGGCTCTGGTTTTGTTAGGTGTCAAATCTGATAGTATCAGATGGTCGGGGACGTGGTACATACGGGGCCGTTAGATCTGACATCTAACGGTCTGGCATATCAGCTGGACGAACGGACATGATGGGAACTGGTGCTCTGCTCCTCATCCAACGACAACGGATGGTGGTGGACGAACTGGGGGGTGGCAAAGTTGGAGCGGGAACCGGGGTGAATTCGCAAGTACGATCAGACCTCCAACAGGTCGAGCACCTCCAGGGAGGCACTCCGTGTCGAGCAGTGGGTTCTAATCGTCCTGCGGATGGTTGGATGTACTGGATGGTGGAACGGGGTCTGGAGCAGCTCCACAGTGCAGCTGGAAGGTAGATGAGGCTCCTCACATCTCAAGGGTACCTGCAACGCAAAGCCAAGACTCGGAGCTATGCTCCGGTCCGGGTTATTGGAGCTGAAAAGCAAAGAAGTGGTGGGGGATGGGAGTTGGTCTCCGATGAAGGTGATGGAGGAGACCTCAAACCTAATCCTACCTAGATGGGCTAAGATTAGGGTGATCAGGTTACGAGAGGAGATGGAGGGTGAGCGGATGGCTCGATCGAAGCGGTTGGGAATGAGTGACGGAGCTCCGACCAGTTGGTCGGAGCTGGCGGAGCGAAGAGGGGAAACAAATGAAAGATTGGAATCAAATGGACTAAGGCGGAAGATAAGACACTGACCTGAAGGTCGAAACAGATTCCTCAGCTCCGGGAGAAGATGGTCGTCGAGGTTATGGCCTCGACCAGACGGCGGAAGGTGAGGGAGGCTTCTCACGGCGGATCTCCGACCACAAAATGGGAGCGTCGACGTCACTGCACCAACTCAATCATAAGGAGGTCCCTCAGACGGCTGTCACCACGCCAAAGGTTTCTAGGGTATCGAAGGGGAGTGAGGCGCGACCTGCCAACCTAGGGAGGCGGATGAAAGATTTTATAGGAGTCCCAGGTGGCTGGAAAGATCGGGTAAGGGTGCGTGAACCGAGAAGGATCCACGCTTTCTTAGGGATCCGCGATGATCTTGGATCCATGGGGAAGACACGGGCAAAGTTTCAGGGCAAATGGGTGCGCGATCCGACCTAGGGAATTTCGAGAAGAAGGTCTGACAGAGAGATCAGGTCGGGTCAAGCCTGGAAGAAGGCGTTGACCCGGGTCAATATTCCACCTTGGACCAATCGGAAAATAGAATTTATAAAAACATTACAAATTCAATAAAAAAATAATAAATGATTTTAAATTAAAAAGTGTATAAAATGAAAAATGTTTATTATTTTTCAAGCTATTTTTCTATGATATTCATTTATTTTCATAAAAAATAAATTATTCTCTATACATTATTTTGTATTATATACAAGTATATTATATCTACGTGTCTTGTACAATTATTTTTAATTTGTTATTTTTACATAAATACTCCAATTTTATATTTTATTTATTTACAAAATAAATTTTTTAATATAAAATAATTTTTTTTATTATGTATTTACATGTATAAAATAAATAGGGAAGAAGACCTATATACATGTATTATGTACAAGTGAGAGAGTTTTTATTTTCTATTTCTTTTTATTTTTCTTATTATTATTTTATTTTTAGAAATATGTACAATGAAGTAAAAACATATTTTTATTTTAATTTTTACAAAAATAATTTATGTACACACCTGATATATATATACACAATGTAGAGTGGTCCTATCTTTCTCCACTTATTTTATTTGGAGATCAGGAAAATGCTTGGCCCTCTCTTGGGGTTTGAGTCATTCAGTATTTATTCTAAATTCTTCCTTCTTTTCTCTTTATTCTTATTCTTTTATTTTTACATAAATACATGCTAATTATGCATTATTAACACATGCATGCATATTGCTAAGTTATTGTATTTACACCTATTTACATGATGCATTGCCAAGATAATTAGCTAAAATAAAAGAATAAAGAGTGATAAACAAGGATTCATCACCCCCTATACTTTACCTTTCCTAGTCCCTTAGCAAACACTTATTTTAAAAAGAAGCGAAAAGAGAAAGAGAAAAAGAAAAATAAGGAGAATCATGATTGATTATTAAACTTGTCTTCATCAAATTGAAGTATAGAGCTCAGCCAGACCTTTGGATTATTAGTTTGTCAAAACCTTATTTGGACCTAGGTTTAAAACTCAACAACCTCTAAGTTCCACCAATCTATGGTCAAGACTCCTCAATGCTCCAGATCAGAACAAGTCTACATGTACAAACTCTAATAACCATGAATCTTTTCTTGTACTGTGTAAGTGATAAGTAGCTCCCCACCTCATAAATGGCAAAGTAACATCCCCCCTTAACAAGGTAGCTCTAATGCCCTATTCCAGCAGCTCTTTCCTCGAGGAGCGGGGTATTCCCTTCTAAGTTCAAGTGCAATTGATTCAAGAAGAGGAGGAAGAAGAGAATGGACCATGACCAGTGTAGTCGTGTATCCTTGGGAGCCTAACCAGTGTAGCTAAGTCTCCTGCTGCAAGCTTCATGAGATGAGAATGGGTAACATAAGCTTTGCTTTATTTGGTTATATACACTCCGGTGGGTATTTTATTTTCAATCAGACCCACCACTTTTTTGGAGTTTTTCTTTCTTTTGCACATTTTTTTGTTTTTTTATGTGCATATGTACAACATATCTACATGGTGCAACATATATATAAGGAGTTTTCCCTCTCGAGCCAGTAGACTATCCCTCTTTTGAAGCTTTATTTCAACCCACAACTCTTGTCTTTTGACCTCAACATTGCCAGACCAAGTTGAGACGCACTTCCTTCACTAAAAGAAGACGAGAGGTTCCACCTAGAAGTACTACCCTCGTAAGCTACCCCAAAGCAAAGGAAACTGCCTCCTCACCACCTCATCCATAGAGAGCTATGTGTAAGGTGTTGGCACAAGCAAAGCCATTGTCTGTGAGAGTCATGTGTGCGTTGTTAAGTGTTCTAATTAGGCTCATCAAGATGACATGTGCTCATAGCCTAGAGGACTCAAAGAATCAAGTCCCAAATAGACCTGAAGAGTCTTAACCCTAAACCTTATAAGGTTCCTCTTCGAATTAGGTGGATTAAGGTCTTAACCAAGCTCTATTTTCCAATTTAATTCCAGGCTAGTTTAAATGCCAATCATGACTCAGAATAAAGTACAAGTATATACAAAAATCTTTTTATGAAAATTTTTGAAAATGTGCAATTTTTTTGAAAATTTTTGAATAAATGTATGGATGCAGAAGTTTTGCAAACTATTTACACACATTTACACAAGGGTTTTTGCAAACTTTTATTTTTCAAACATTTTACAAAAATTTTTTACTATATATATAATTTTGATATCAAAATATTAACACAAATTCTACAAATAAAACATTTTTACAAAAATAATTTTTATAAATAACTTTATATGTGCAAGGAAGAATTTTATTTGCAAGAAAAATTTTAATTTTTTGTGGTTTTTAAACAAAGATTTTAGCCATTTTATTTATTAATGCAATCACACAAAGTACGAGTTATAGCTAAAGTATATATGAAATATATACGATACCCCCTATACTTAGCTCGAATGATGTCCTCAGAGTGGATCAAGAGCGATGAAGAAGACATAACTCATGCTTAGTATAGGGTAGTGAAAAGGAATTCTATACTACAACGACGAATCAAAGAATAGAATGAAATGATCTCGGTGTTTTCCCTATACTTAGTATCAAGTAATCCTAAGTATAGCAGGATATACATAAAGGAAAAACCGAATGATAGGATGTACAGGGTTTACCTCCCATATACTTAGGGTGAAATATCCCTAAGTATAGGCTGCAAAATAGAGGTAAAAAGAATCAAAAGAATAATCACGAGTCTGACACCCCCTCTATACTTAGGGTAAAGTATACCCTGAGTATAGCATAATCATAAGATGCAAATGGGGTGTTGGACCAAAGAATGAGATGATATGGACTGCTGGATCTATACAAAGCGGGAGACAATGATAACAGACATGAGATGCAATAGATGTGAGTCAAAGACCACATCTCATGCAAAATGAATAGGGGCAACATCAACGACCAGTGGCTCATGATCTAGATATCGTTAGAGCCACTGCCCGTTAACACGAAAGGTAGACTCAGATGACATCTCAGATATGTAAATACTCCCATTGTCATGTACCTTTAGACCATGTATGGTTCCTTCCACTTGCTCTGCAACTTCCCTGGAAATAATCTAACCCTGGCATCAAACAACCATACTCTCTAATCTGGCTCAAACTGCTTATGGCTGATATGAGAATCATGTCATTCCTTTACTCGCTCCTTGTAATGTAGGCTGCTTGAAAAGGTTGTATCTCTAATCTCATCCAGGGTTGTCAAGTCTGCCTCCCTTTGATCTCCTATACTCACTGGATCCATTAATATATCTGTAACAACCCAAAGTGACTTGTTCCTAATCTCAACAGGTAATTGGCAGGGCTTTCCATAAACGAGACGAAAGGGAGATGTACCCAAAAGGAGTCTTGAAGGAAGTCCGATATGCCCACAAGATTGAGTCCAAAAGCTGTGACCAATCCTTTCGGTCTAGGCGGACTACCTTCTGCAATATTGTCTTGATCTCCCTGTTCGATACTTCAACAAGACCATTGGTCTGAGGGTGATATGGAGTGCTTACTCGATGGTCTATGTTGAACTCGCTAGCAAGGGCCTTTACGTTGTCATTGACGAAATGAGACCCCCGTCAGATATCAAAACTCTAGGTACCCCCGAACCGTGAAATGATATTCTTCCATAAAAATTTGCAAACAGTCCTGGCATCTGCGGTTCGGGCGGGGATGGCCTCAACTCAATGACTAACATAATCCATGGCCAACAGAATGTACTCAAATCGCTGACTCTTAGGGAATGGACCCATGAAATCGATGCCCCATGCGTCAAAAACTTCACAGAAGTGAATGGGCTGCATCGGCATCATATCACGCTGTCCACAAGTGCCCATCCTATGACAGTCAGTACACCTCTTCACGAATTCATCAGAATCTTTGAAGAGGGTAGGCCACCATAGGCCAGATTGGAACACTTTCTGTGTCGTTCTCCTCCCAGAATGATGTCCCCCTGCCTCATGCTTGTGGCAATAGCTGAGGACGCTATGGTGTTCCTCCTGAGGAATGCACCGATGCCATACACTATCCCCTCCTTCATGATAAAGGACGGGATCTTCCCAATGGTACGACTTGGCCTTCGCAAGAAAGGTCTCAAGTAGCTGCCAGGGCCAATCTTGTGGAACTTTCTTGGCAATAAGATAGTTCACAATGTCGACGTACCACAGGAGCGAGGCGATAGCAAGGATTGCCTCATCTGGGAAGGTCTCAAAAATGGGATTAGTCTACTCATATTCCTCAAGATGCTCTAATCGGGAGAGATGATTCGCCACCACATTCTTGACTCCAGGTTTATCTTTAGTCTCAATATCAAACTCCTAGAGTAGAAGGATCCATCTACTCAATCTCGCTTTGGCATCCTTCTTTTCCATGAGGTACCTAATGGCGGTATGGTCAGTGAAGATAGCCACTCTAGATCCAATGATATACGATCTGAATTTATCCAAGGCAAAAACTACGGCTAGCATCTCCTTCTCAGAGACAGTGTAGTTCTGTTGTACGGCATCCAATGTACGGCTAGCGTAGTGAATGGCAAATGGCACTCCATCCCTCCTCTATCCCAGCATGGCCCCCATGGCAAAATCGGAGGCATCTGTCATGATCTCGAATGGGAGAGACCAATCAGACGGTTGAGGACAAGAGCCTCAACAACTAGATTCTTGAGAGTCTCAAATGATGCAAGATACTTATCATCTACAATGAACTCGGTGTCTTTGGTCAGCAAATCAGTCAATGGTCGGGCAATCCTGCTGAAATCATGAATGAATCATCGATAGAAACCGACGTGCCCCAGAAAAGACTGTAACTGTCGCAAATTGGATGGTGGATTGAGTTTCCTAATGATATCCACCTTAGCCAGATCAACCTCCATGCCCCTGTTTGAGATGATATGACCAAGCACCATCCCTTGAGTCACCATGAAGTGACTCTTCTCCCAAGATAGAACTAGATGGGCCTCAATGCAGCATTGAAGGATACGGTCTAGGCAGTCAAGACAAGCATCAAACCCATCGTCATAGACCGAAAAATCATCCACGAAGACCTTTAAGCAATCACCCACCATATCCGAAAAGATGGACAACATGTACCTCTGCAACGTCGTCAAAGCATTGCATAAAATAAAGGGAATCCGCCTGAAAGCATATGTCCCAAACGGACAGGTGAATATAGTCTTGTCCTGGTCTTCGAGCGCAATGACCACCTGATTGTAGCCAGAGTACCCATCAAGAAAACAGTAATGACTCTTCCCAGCTAGCCTCTCTATAATCTGATTAATAAAAGGTAGCGTGAAATGATCCTTCTTGGTGGCCTGATTCAATCGTCTATAGTCCACACAGACCCTCCAAGAAGTGGGTACTCGGATAGCTTTCTCCTCTCCGGACTCACTCACAACTGTAGTGATGCCCGTCTTCTTGGCCACCACATGTAATGGACTAACTTACTTGGAGTCAGAAATGGGGTAGATAAAATCGGCGCTCCACCATTTCAAGATCTCCTTCATGACAACCTCTCGAAGGTTCAGGTTCAGCCGTCGTTGGAACTCACGCGATGGCCTAGTGTCCTCTTCGAGATAGATATGGTGGGAGCACAGGGCTGGACTTATCTCCTGGAGATCATCTACACTCCATCCTATCGCCTTGCGGTTCCTTTCAATAACCTCCATCAATCGAGATTCTTGCTCTTCAGTCAAGTTTGATGAGATAATGTCTGCGTACATCTCATGCTTACACGTAAGGAATCTATACTTTAGCGACTGCAGCAAGGGCTTCAACTCTGGCAACTGGGAGCTGGAAAAGCTGGCCTCTGAAAAGTCTGAGTGAAGGCAACCAAATCTGTGTGGGAGAACTCTCGCTGATCATGAAAATCCGGTGTAGACTGCTCTACTGGTGTATTTGTGCTCTGTATCGGATCAGCCTCCACCCTAGCAGCTGGCTCTGTAGGAATCAGACACACAACTCATCAAACTCTACACAATCAATATCTGACTCCGAGTGATCTGAATCTGAATCACAAGATAAAGAAACAACCTCACTATCCAGAATGTGGTCTGTAGCCTCAAGTGTGTCCTCTACCCAGAGTGTTCTCTCCAATCCCTCCTCTGCTGAAATATGCAACTCAACAACATTTGAATGTGAGAGGATGGCTCGTGAAACAGGGTCAGACCAAGCGGCTTCATCATCAGTAATCACAAAATCACACTTCTGTTGGGAGTCTCGTTCTGCCTTTGTCATATGCTCTGAATCAGTGAGCTGCTTCGAGCAGGATGAATCTCGCGTTCTGGTCTCGTCGATCATCTCTATTTGTATACTCTCACCCTCTACGCGAAAGTACACCTTCCTGCTATCATGATCGGACACTGCCTTGGCTGTGGCCAAGAATGGGCATCTTAAAATGATGGGGGTATCGGTCACCGATTCAGGGATCTCCATGTCCAACACAACAAAGTCCACGGGGAATCGCAGGTCCTGAATTGTGATGACCACGTCCTTCAACAACCCCTTCGGCCTCTTAACAGATCTATCAGCAAACTTAAGGACTGTCCTACTCTGTTGAAGAGGGAAAAACTCGAATCGGTCGAGTAAGGCTGCCGGAAGTAGGTTGATGGAAGAGCTGCTGTTTAATAGAGTCCGATCGAATCTCTGCTCATGGATATGACATCTGACATAGGGAGCTCCTGCATTTGGCCTCTTAGCTGGCAGACGGTTCCGACTGGCGAAGCAAGTGGCATGGGTAAGCACATGGATCTCTGCATGGTGGTTCCTCTTCTTCCTGTGAATGGTAGTCTTCTCTATAAGGTTCCTATGGAAGAGAGGGATGTGCTCAAGTGCCTCCTGTAGAGTCAGCTGAATATGAAATCTGTCTATCATCTGCTGGCTGATCTCTAACTATTGAGATTTTTTTGGATTTTCTTTTTTATTCCCATTAGCCAAGCGGAGTGCTTGAAGGAAGGGGATGGTTGGGCCCTCCTCAGATGGAGGTCTAGGAATAGGTACCTGTTGTTGAGACGAAACAGAATCCATACAAATATCTCCAGGCATCACAGATGGACTCGCAAATAAATAACCCTTTCCTTTATTATTTTTTTTTGGATTTTTCTAAATAGTCCCGAGATACAGAAATAGTAGGAAATGCAATCGGAATAGAAGGGGTGGCCTCAGTACCACCCACAACATCACGAACTACGACATCAGTACCTCTCTTTGGCTTAGCATCTGAATGGCTGGTGGCATCAACACCACCTCCTACAACTGGTGAAGCGACGTCCTTAGTACCGTCGACTGGATGTACATCCTTGGTGGCGTCAACACCACCACCATCATCATCATGAGCGGCATCAACATCACTCCCCTCCTCGTCTAGCGCCCCTGAGTCCTCATGGTGTTGTTGCTCAAACGAGATGTCGTCGGCTGGCATCCTACCACTCCTAAGTGTGACAAAGTCAACATCAAATGTATATGAAGCAATATTACCCAAAGAATCACTAAGAGTGGTGGTCTCTGTGAACTGTACCTGCTTAGACTTTCTCTTTAGGTTATTCGGGTTGGGCTCGATCTGAGCAGGTATGGCAGCCTTGACCTTGATGATCTCCCTCATTTCCTGACAGAACTCATCCATCTCCCGTTTGAAAGTAGCCTGCTGCTCAGAAACAAGGCGGGCCAGTCATCAAGTGTTGGGTTCTCATAGGTTGGCCCATGATAACCGGACAGGTTGCCTCTCTGGAAGTGAGGCTGCTGCTGGGAAGGATGAGGGGGATACTGCTGAGAGTATTGTTGAGGTTGTTGCTGCTGCCTCGATGGCTGTCCCTGATGGTAGGGACGAGGACCCTACTGGTAGTGCTACTGTAGCTGTGGGAACTAGGGTTGCTGCTGCTAGCTGGCTATACTGCCCACCCTAAACTGGAGGCTGCTGCTAGGAAGGGGCAGCTCCGGCTGACCAACAAAATCCGAGATGGTCTCGGTGGATCCCCTGGTTGTGGTCGATCATACCGAATCCCGTTGACGTCCATCAACGGCTCTTGCTCGTAAGGAGGTGGGGAAAGGACTGCCAGGGGCTGATCCTGCTGGTACACCACCATCTAAGTGTTATGAGACAGTGGTGTCTGGAAGTACTATCGCTGCGGCTGCTGGAAAGACTCCGCCTGAACATGGTGAACCTGTATCTGCTGGCCGGAGTGCTGGGTCGAACGGCTGCTGCTAGGATCCGCCCATGACATGAGACTAGGCTGAGGAGCCGTTCGTGCCTCCTATAGACACATGATCTGGGTTTTCAAGTCACTCAGCATCTGTGCCATATGATCCATCTGTGACATACCCTAGCATTGCTTCTTCTCAATGAGCTCGATGCGATCTAACTTTTCGATGATGATATCTATATCAGCAGCGGATGACTCTGCCTGTGTTGCGGCTACTGATGAAGTGGATGGACCTGCATCGATCCGTGTGATCCTTTGGTAGGACGCAACCTGTGGATGGGGCTTCCCCTGAGTGTAAAGACGGGTCTGGGACATGACAGTGTAGTTCTCATCCATCTCCTCGTAGATAGCCCAGACCTGATCCTCATCCTTGGCGAAATAGGATCCACCAAAAGATGTGTTCACGAGCCCCTGCAGCTCTGGTGGCAACCCACAAAAGAAGCTCTACACTAAGTTGGGTTTGGGTATGTTGTGATGTGGACACCGATCGATAAGCTCTTTGAAGCGGTCCCATGCCTCGTGAAACTACTCGTTGGGAAGCATAGAGAAGTTGTTGATGAGGGCTCGCGTTGCATTCGTCCAACCGAGTGGATAGTACTTATTCAAGTACTCGTTCCGGAGCTATTCCTATGATGTCACGTATCTCCCTAAATGCTTCAGCCAGTAGGTTGTTCTGTCAAAGAGGGAGAACAAAAAAGCCATCATCTTGATGGTATCCTCATCCACAAATAGATCGTGGACCGTGATGCAGATCATATCAAACTCCTGGAGATGGAGATGTGGCTCCTCGGTGGCTAGTCCGTGAAATCTGGGCAGTAATTGAATAGTCTGAGGAGGGAGCTTGAAGTCTCCCAGAATGGCAGGCAGCTGAATCCAATAGTATGTTAGAGTTGCACCACGGTTATGCAACTCTCTCATGCGACGTGCTGGTCGGACTAGCTTTACTGGCTTATCTGGAAGTGTTCCATCTCCTCGCTCTAGAATGTCTCCTCCTCCACCAACTCTGTTATGCTCTCTGTCTACTCACGTCTGAGCCATCTCCCTGCGCATAATGGCCATGAAAGCCCCCTGATCTCTAATCTGTCGCCGCATAGTTTCTAGGGAGGCTAACAGGGTGTTGTTGATGGTACCTTGATCAAGAACATAAGTGTGTGTCTGGCTGGTTCCATAAGTGCGCTCCTCCCTGCTGGCCATGGTCTCTGAAAAGGAAAAAGACCCAAACTCAGGGCCGTCAAATGAATATATATGTTGCGGTTTCTACTCTGGCACCGCAGGACTGGTAGAAGGGTGGTCGAGGGGGAACAGGGTGGAGTCAAACTCGGGTTCGGAGAGTGTGCCTGGGCTCTCACAAAACAACCTAGATGAATGGGGTAGAGTGCTCGAAAGCGGTGCAACCAAAGGCTTCCTAAGGGACGTACAACCCGTCATCGTCATGTGGAGAGGAAGGTGGATGAGAACTGGAAACAAACAAGATCAGTAAAAAGAAACCCCCAATTCACCTACTCAACACTGAGTTGATGACCGTAAAAGTTTGGTCTTTTATCTTATCGATTTTATTAGGCGATAATTCAATTTATCAAAGCGGTTAAGCAAGCTGGTAGGAACCTAATGCTCTCAACAGACTGTCCCATATAAAAGGTCGGTAATCAGCCAAGAGTTCGAGTGTATCTCTATCCTAGTGTCCGCGTCACTCTCTCGCTCATCGAAACCAAACAAGGAGGGGATTGCTCTCCCAAGACAAAAATTTCAGTTGAGTGTCTTTTATGATCAAGTATGTTTAGCAATCCCAAATTTATGGTTTTTCTCTTTTTAAGTATTTTTCAATAACAAGCAACACCTAACGAATTTTTCGATCTCCTGATTATTTTAAGTCCAAAACATGGGAGAAGTCGAAAAAGCTGATGCGCGATCAAACATGATGATGCATGCAGAGTAAGAAATGCGTACCTGACTCTCGCTCTCTACATGCATGGAGATCCGTGTATAAATTGAAAGACATGAATAAAACTACCTATATAATGCAAGAAGAAAACAACCTTAGATGAAGCAATTTCTACACGAGAAGAATAGTAACTAGCCAACCAGACCAAGTTCGGAGTCCGATCTTGAGAACCACTCGATGCCCGCCACAACGGGTCCTGCCAGCGATGTATGTGGTTCCCCACGACACATGAACTCGGGCCTAATTAAACTATTTTTTTATGATCTAATTAATTAGGTTTAATTAACGATCTATAGGTGCAGGCATATAATTAGGGATTGGGCCTTAATTAATTACGCCACAATCAATGAAATTCCTAAGTCTAGGGGCCAAATTCTTTGAGAATCAAAGTGAAATAAAATACAAAAAATCAAAACTGGCGAAAAACCACAGTGAGGTCCCCTGAGCACACCGGTGCTCGGTGAAACAGACCCCGATATGCCAAATCCAAAAAGTCCACTGTCTGAGTACCTATATTATTACAATAATAATAGAGCTAAAAGTTCTCAATCAACACAAATCCTCCAAGTCTTCTGCTCCTCTACTCCTACACTCTCCTGCTGCTCGATGAAGAAACGAACCACCTCCGCTTTACTTGGGTGCGTCGGCACTCCTAGGAATGCCGCCATCGCTCGTCGGCCCCCCTCACAAGAAAGAGAGAAATAGAAAATATGTCAGATCAGAGTTAGAAAAACAAACACCACTAAAAGAAAATAAGGAATCAAGAAAACCGACTACTAAGTCGTGCTCCCCGGCAACGGTGCCCTTTTGATGAGCGGCCTGAGCGACTAAGGTTAAGTAGTATCAAAGGTCATTGCGATCTCAACCACTCGAACCAGGCTCAACAAGAAAATGTAGACTACTAACAAAATCAATCCACAATAAAAATGAGGCAAGCACTCTTGTTATTTATTTAACCTGGTGACAAGCGGCAAATTCAACCCTTTAATAGTGTAGAATTAAAACTCAGATCGTCATTGCAGTTAGGCTGAATTCGGTCCGTCAAAAACCATCTAATTTAATATGTCAATAAAATCAAATGGTTGTATTTATATTTTACTTGGGCAAGCCAAAGGTCAAACTTAGAGACACGAGCCTCTCTCGTGATATTTGGACTTAAATTCATTTAACAAAGGGTTGGATCAATAAATAGTAGATCAATAAAAACGTGAAAACAAGACTACATGCATTAAGTAATCATGAAACATGCTTTTTTTAATCATGCAAATAGATGCAATTAAATGCAATGCAAATATGACCAAGATTAAAATAAAATGATGAGCATTTTAAAAATGAGTTAATTTTGGGTTTAATTCAAGTAACAAACTTGATGGATAAATTAAGCAAGGCATAAGCATAAGAAATAATAGACACTTGGCTATTACAATAATACATCGAAATCACAGACCAAAACAAGAAATGAATGTGCCATTAAAAAGTTCATCAAGCAAGCTTTGAAATGAAACGGAAATTGACTGAAACAGAGATACGATGCTCAAGATATGCATAAAAGAAGATAAGGGCATAACTGTAACAAAACATGAAAGATAACTAGCAGACAGGTCCCTGGGAAGGACTAAAATGCAAATAAAATAAGGTGTAGGACCTTCCCTGTAATTATCCTACACAGGCGGGGGTATTTATGCAATTATTAAAACCCGCGAGGGTATAGGTGCAAAATACCCCATGCGCACGTGGTTTACACGTGGTTTCTGGATATGTCTGCAAAATTGAAGAGTCTGATGGGCCTCCCTACAATTTGCCCTGGCCACACGTGACCTGCACGCACACTTCCAGGCTCGATGAAGACCCAGGCTCGGAGGAGGCTTGGGAAAGCTTCAGCTAGTCTTGGAATGTATGAGCCTCCTGGATTAGGCGCAGATAAGGTTTGGGGAGGCTCGGAGCGCTGATCTGGTGCTAAGGCTCGGACTTTCTTCGGAGGAGACACGTGGACGATCATAGACCGCCCGATCCTAAGATCAGACGATGACTAGAGCATATCGAAGGCGTCGTCGTGTCCTCTAATGGACCGTTGGATTGGTGCTGGGATGAGGCCATCCAACGGTTCCTGTACATCTGCCTTCATCTTCGACTGGCGGAGGAATCGGACCTCCGGTGAAATAGCTGCAGCTCCGCCTCCATAGCTGGAGCTCCATGAAGGCTTCGGTAGCTCCCTGATGAGGGAGTGTATTCATCGAAGCTCAAGGAACCATCTATGAGACCCAGGGAACCCGGTGTCGGCTTGGATGTCGACGACGAAGTCGAAAGAATCTGCTCCAGCGAGGTCTCCGACCATTGGCGAATACCTGAAACGTTATTGCAACAAGCCAAAGAAAGAGCTCGTGTGACGCACATGTGCAGAGTAGCATGAGTTGGGAGCTTCTGCGAGTGGAGAAGATGGGAGCTCAGAGCTCCTCCTCCATGGAAGGAGGTGAAGTTGGGTTGTATGTGGTCTGGGTTTATGGAGGAAGAGGATGGTGATCAGATTGTCACGCGTGGATGGGGTGGTGTAGTGAAACTTACGAGAGAATCAATGGATGATGATGGTATGTATAAAAGCCTAATTATTTACGAGAAACTAAGATGAAACACAAAGAGAGATCAAGGGAGCTTACCTGGGAAGAAAGCGGGTGCATTGCCTGTGCTCGAGCTCCGGCGACGGGCTCTGGTCATCATTGGACCTCCTCGGCAACTGGAGGCATCTAGGCGGGGTGAAGCCACCACAGTCATGGCCTACCATGTCTAGGGGTCAACACCGGGGGAGATCACCATATTTGCGCCTAGATCATCCCTCCCCCTGTCACGGGGAGGAGGAGAGGGGCTAGGCAGAACCCTGCGTAAAGGTGGACGAGGTTGAACGTAGCTGGAGACGAGGTGTTAAAAGGAGGAGGGTTCAGACCCAGGTGGTGGACGATGTGTTTTGAATGGTGGATATGGAGCTAGTGGGGCGGTTAAACGACATCCCAAGAGATGCGCGAGGATGAGGGCAGTTAGGGATTCATCGTGGGTTGTTTGGATGATGGAGAAGATGGTGGGAGGTGTGGAGGAAATGGAAAGGGCTAGGAGGTTCTGCAAGGTGGTGATCGTGGCTGTGAGAGAGGGCTGGAGGTTGACGAAGGGTTTGACGCCGTTGGATCTCGTAATCCTACGACTGAGATATGAGTGCTCTACTGTGGCCAGGATTGAATCGATGGAGACAAGATCAGGGGCGAGGATGATGCCACATGGCGAGCTGAGAGAACGGTGGGGGCCAACGGTTGAGATGAAAGATCCGAATGGATCGGATGGTGGATATCAAGTCTCTATTGAATGGTGAAGATATGAGGTGCATTGTTTGATCGAGTGGTGATAGAGCACACCACGTGCTGTGCTATGGAAGAGGCGCTATCGGATGGACGTGATGAGATCAGGAGCATGATCGGATGGGTTATAGCTGGAGCGTAAAGAATGGTCGAGATGAAAAAGTCTGGAGAGGATCGTGTGGTGTGTGATACACCACGTGGCGGGAAGAGAGAGAGGCATTGATGGAGGGCCGTGATGAAGCCCAAGCTTTGATCGGATGGCTGATAATGGATGTGGGAATGCACGACTGGGATGGAAACTGCTGGAAGCTATCGAACGGCAGAGAGGCGGCGCACGTGGCGTGAGAAGGATGCGGCCACGTGGCTCAACCAGTAAGAGCCATGTGACCCAATCAGATTATTGCGATGAAGAAATTTATTTATGAGGGAGTAGATGGCTGGATTTGGAAAAACTCAAAACATGAAAGTTGTACATCTCGATGAGATCTACAAGTTTTATGTTGAGCAAAAATAGAGATGAGGTCAAATAAAGATAGAAAATATTTTTGAGGGCATTTTTAAGGTTAAAAACACCACGAATTTTAATTTTGCCATTTTTTGTATTTTTAATTTATTCAAAACTCTAATATCTACAAAGAATTGTCTAGTTTTTATTGACACATAGTCTGAGATAGGAGGTTAATTTCAGTGAATTAGAAACATGAAACGTGGTTTCATCACCTGCTATAGCCACAAGGATCGAACATAAGGAGTACATAAGGAAGCCTACGAAGTAGTCGGGTAATCCAAGAAAGAATGGTATTTTTGGTGGTTTTTAGTTTTTAATTTTTTTATGATTTTCTATTAAGAAACGAGGTAAAGAAATGGCAAAGAGTCACACTCAAACAATTATTTAAAGGCTTTAAATTACTTAAAAACTCAAGACAAAAATATTTTATGTTTTTAAAATATTCAGATGTTTTTGGGTATTTTATGGGGGGTTTTTCTGATTTTTATGTAATTTTCTAAAAATGAAAGAAGACTGAAAATAGCATGTAATTTACAGCCTGGATATAAAGATAAATTACAATTATTTAAAATGCTATAAAATCCTAGCAACAAATTTGTGTGAAAACATAAAGTAAAATCTACATATAGGAAATGAAAACACAATTTTTTTGATTTTTGCAGAATTTTAATGATTTTTATAAGGTTTTTAGCCTTTTACAATTTTTAGGTGTTTTATAAAAGATAATGAAACAAAAATCACAAATAAATTAAAGCAAGATAAAATAAGCACATACAATTTTTTTCAGAATTTTTGAAGGTAATTTTTCTATTTTTAATTGATTTTCAAAATAGGAAGAGATACTTTTAGGGTTTTTGAATTTTAGAAAATAGTAAATAAAATCAAAATGCGTCACAAAAATACCAAAAATACTACACAGTAGTAGGAGCGACATGTAAAATTTTTAGAATTTTTGGAGTAGTTTTGATATTTATTTAATTGAAAACAACACACACAAGTTATAGGGACCTAAATGCAATTTATCAAAGTTTCTGGACTAATTATCAACATGCACAAAAAGTCTGGGGGAGAAATTGAAAATTCACTAATAAATTCTATACATGCTTCAATTTAGTGTTTACATGGTTATAAATGCAATTTTTGAAAATATTCATTCAAATTTTAACACGTAAAAAAATCAGGACAAAAAGTGCAAATACACCACTATGCACATGTCCGAGCACTTGCCTCCAAACTGGAAGGACTAGAATGCAAATCACAGAAACTACAAGGACTATATTGTAAAAAGGTTCAACTATAACTTTTATTTTACACACCAACACATAAACTAAAATAAATATAGGGGAAAAGAGAAATATACCCTCGATGGACGTGAGTCGCGCGTCGGAGTCACGTGTCAGCCGCTGGTGTAGCGAGATCGTACAGCTCTGGTTTCGTCAGGTGTCAGATGGTTGGGGACGTGGTGCGTACGGGCCCGTTAGATCTGACATCTAACGGTCTGGCATATCAGCTGGACGAACGGACCTGATGGAAACTGGCGCTCTGCTCCTCATCCAATAGCAATGGAAGGTGGTGGGCGAACTGGGGGGTGGTGAAGTTGGAGCGGGAATCAGGGTGAATCTGCAGAGCCGAGCACCTTCGGGGAGGCACTCCACGTCGAGTAGTGGGTTCTGATCGTCCTGCGGATGGTCGGATGGACTGTATTGTGGAACGGGGTCTGGAGATGCTCCGCCATGCAGCTGAAGGTAGATGAGGCTCCTCATATCTCAAGGCTACCTGCAATGCAAAGCCAAGACTCATGGCTACGCTCCGGTCTAGGTTATTGGAGCTGAAAAGCAAAGAAGCGGAGGGGGATGGGAGTTGGTCTCCGGTGAAGGCGGTAGAGGATACCTCGAACCTAATCCTGGCTAGATGGGCTAAGATTAGGGTGATCAGGTTATGAGAGGAGATAGAGGGTGAGCAGATGGTTTGATCGAAGCAGCTGGGAATGAGTGACGGAGCTCCGACCGGTTGGTCGGAGCTGGTGGAGTGAAGAGGGGCAACAAATGAAAGATTGGAATCAAATGGACTAAGGGGGCAGATAAGACGCTCACCTGAAGGTCGAAACAGATTCCTCTGCTCCAGGCGAAGATGGTCGTCAGGGTTATGGCCTCAACCAGGTGGCGGAAGGTGAGGGAGGCTTCTCACGGTGGATCTCCGACCACGAAAGGGGAGCGTCGACGTCACTGCACCAACTCAATCATTAGGAGGACCCTCAGATGAGTGTCACCACGGCAAAGGTTTCTACGGTATCGAGAGGGAGTGAGGCACGAGCTGCCGACCTAGGGAGGCAGATGAAAGATTTTATAGCATTCCTAGGTGGCTGGAAAGATCGGCAAGGGTGCGCGAATCGAGAAGGATCTGCACTTTCCTAGGGATCCGCAAAGATCTCAGATCCATGGGGAAGACACACGCAAAGTTTCGGGGCAAACAGGTTCACGATCCGACCTAAGGAATTTCAAGAAGAAGGTCCGGCAGAGAGATCGGGTCGGGTCAAGCCTGGAAGAAGGCGTTGACCCGGGTCAATATTCCATCGTGGACCAATTAAAAAATAGAATTTACAAAATACTTTACATATTCAATAAAAAAATAATAAATACTTTTAAATTAAAAAGTGTATAAAATGGAAAATGTTTGTTATTTTTCAATATATTTTATATGATTTTTATTTATTTTTATGTAAAATAAATTATTCTTTATACAATATATTGTATTATATACTGGTATATTATACCTATGTGTCTTGTACAATTATTTTTAATTTGTTATTTTTATATAAATACTCCAATTTTATATTTTATTTATTTTCAAAATAAATTTTGGAGTATAAAACATTTTTTGTTTTATTTTTATTGTGTATTTACATGTATAAAATAAATAGGGAAGAAGACATATATACATATATTATGTACAAGTGAGAGAGTTTTTATTTTCTTTTTATTTTTATTTTTCTTATATCTATTTTATTTTTAAAAATATGTACAAGGAAGTAAAAACATATTTTTATTTTTATTTTAGCAAAAATAATTTATGTACACACGCGATATATATATACAAGGTAGAGTGGCCCTATATCTCTCTGCTTATTTTATTTGGCGATCAGGCCAATGCTTGGCCCTCAATTGAGGTTTGGGTCACTCAGTATCTATTCTAAATACTTCCTTCTTTTTCTTTTTATTCTTTATTCTTTTATTTTTGCACAAATACATGCTAATTATGCATTATTAACACATGCATGCATATTGCTAAGTTATTGTATTTACACCCATTTACATGATGCATTACCAAGATAATTAGATAAAATATAAGAATAAAGAGTGATGAATAGGGATTCATCGGCCCGCTACCATTATTGCCGAGCCTGCATTGGTTGGGCTTCTTGGGTTGGGAGCACAACAAATGGCGCTTGGGGATGATACGATAGATCTCTGGTTACATAAACATTTGATACTTAATTATATATGTTAATTAATCTTAGTTATTTATAAGTGAATAAATGTTAAATATAATTTATTTATTATCAAATGAACTAATTAGTTTAAGATAGAGTGATAATTAATAGAAATAAAGATGAATATGAAATTCATCAGTGGGTGTTTTTTATTGAACTGGAGGAGTGGGAACAAAATCAAATGTGTGTGATGGTTAATGCGACAGAGCAGCCTCATCCGCCCGGGAAGTGTATTGATCTCCACACTGTTTGAAACGTTTTGTGGGATGTGTACATCGATGAGATATCATGTATTCTCGGATCCACGAATATCATATTCTAGATGATGTAATCAACATAACCAATTTGCTATTACAATTGCATGCTCCTTCGATGATCACTCATTAATTCATTCACACTGAACAAGGAGTTCACCTGTAGAAAATATGACTTAGTAAATAATTACCAAATGAATATCGGTGTAGAATTAGCCTCTATGAGTTATGTACCAATTGTGTCCACCTTGGTACATGTGACTCGTAAGCTTGTCGAGGTGGTGGATGGCCGTGATGATCCAACATTGTGTAACCTGCCAATACCATGTAAGATAATTGGCCAGAACAGTGTCGACTGATTTCTCTCTACATCGACTACATCCCTTTGTTGGTGCCACTGGGGCAAATGTTCTTGGTGGCGTAAACCCCAATCGTAGTCTCATCTTCGCTTGATCTAACATGTATGTCATCGGAGGAGATTTGTTGCATTAACCTTGAAATGTGTTGCTATAGACCAAATTGTCTCATTACCTGATCAAGTGCATACATGGCAACATCATAGATGCATATCAGGACTATCTTAGAACAACAGATAGCCTGACCCTCTTGGCATATCAGAGGTATTGTCCACCTCATATGTATGTATATAGTATTACGAATATGGTTACGCATCGAAAACAATACTAACAAAGCATTCGTCATACATGAGTCTCCTCTTAGAGGTCCAACTTATTTTGATAAAAATACAAATAAGTGGTGGAGACATTATCTATGTTTGACCTCCTTCCTCCCGTCCGCCTAAAGAAATGTCAATGATGTGCATTGGAGGAAATGCGCATCCTTGTGAGGGAAATTGTACAATACCTGGTTGCATATGGGGATGATTTTAGGGTCTCCTCCCTCAATTGATACAAACGAGGAAGACCAATGTGGATGTGCTCCCAAGACCATGCCTACGTGGCTAAAGAAGTAGTTTTATTACACGTGGTGCTTACTAAGTCTATGTTCATCAAATAGAAATTGGTTGCATTTAGCATGGTCTAAAGTGTGTATGTTCTCTTAATCTTTATCACTGAGAAAGTATCCAACTTATAATACATATGTGCCAGGATTGCCGCACCCTAGGCCCTACATCCACACTCGTGGATATCGTGCAAGAGTAGAAGATGTCGAAGAGGTACCTTGTCTACGCTAGTTTCCAGCAAGAAGCTTGTCCCAATTTCGCAAAGTATCAATACATTAGCAACCCTCTTTGCTACCTCTGGATTTGTAGATAGGAGACTGGTGATTGTAAAAAAAGTCTTCGCGATGATCGTTAACTTGAGCTTTCCACCCACTAGCTCATGCTCATGATTGCCATTGGGATTGAAACCCAACAAAATCTCCCAATAGGGAACTCAATCTAATTCAGGATGAACTTCATACCACATGATTGGCCAACTATCCACCCTTAGCCCACTCAAGATTGAATCCTTAGACATGACTGTTGCCTTGCCTTCACGAAGGTGGAAGCTATGTGTCTCAAGACGCTATCTTTCAACCAATGCCTTCATCGGGGACTAATATGTCGTGGGTCGGTGATGAGTCCGTGATTCATCATCTCAATATCTTGATCTTAGCAAAATCCCCGAGTAAAATCCCAAATAAATGTCCATAAAATCAATAAATTAACAAAATGACTCTTGTAAATAAAACACACTAATAATTGTATATTAGATTGTACAAAATAAATTAACAATAAAAAGCCACAAAAATTAAAGGAGTTTTTCACCTGTAAATAGCCCAAAATTTCATGTATTTTTAATAATTTCATTTCAACTCCTTTTTGGCTAATTCTTTCTCTAACTTGTCCATAAAATGTATATAAAAATATAAAAATATAAAATAAATTTTAACTCAAATAAATGCTCCTAGATCCCAAAGAGAAAAAGCCGTAAAGTCCAACTTCCAAGCCAAATTCCTGCTCCGTATGAATCCGAATTCATCAAACTCACTTTTAATGTTCAAGTTAGAAAATTATCTATCCAACAGAAGTGATTTCATTAAAATCGGAGCTCATTTGCAAAAGTTGGGTTTTGGGACCTAGATGTACGTTGTATATTATGTATATATTCATTCTTTCTTTATTTTATATTTTATCTTTCTTAATTACTAAAAATACAAAAAAAACCATGCTTGTGTTATATTTTGATTATAGTATTTTATTATATTTTTCTGTTGTAAATATCTCTTATTAAAAAGACAAAAAAATACACATTAGAAAAGCAAACAAAAAAATGTACATGTTTTTTGTCTTCTTTTGTAAATTTTCCACTATTTATTTTCTTTTCTTTTATTCCATTGTATTTAAAGTAGACTACTTTATTTCATTTTATTTATTTATTTATTTTACATTCTCTACAATAACCACCATTCAACTCCATTCTACCACCAACCTCCATTCAACTCCACCAATTTTTAAACCTCCCATTCAACTCCATTGATAATATAACCTCCCACCACTTTAATAACCTCTCATTTCATCATCTTTATATACATCCCATCCTCCTCAAATTGCACTTGATCCATCTTTATGTGAGGAGAGTCTAGTTCCCAGAGTTGAATCGGTGACAGTGACGCAACCGCGGTCGAGCGACGACAACCCTCTCTCTGATGAGATCCGTTGGCTTTTCGGCTAACATCGCAACCACATCCATGCGTTGCTCGAGCTCATCGCTCGTCGGCGATTTGAGCGAAGACCGTGCTCTCGTGAGCACATCATAGGCGACCGTTTCAACCATAGGTATTTTTCTTCCCATTTTGTCATCATTGTTATTTTGTTTGCAGTTTTTTATCATATCACCACCATTACATCTTCATTTGTTCCACATCATCTTCACCACCATCATCACACCATCTTTTTTTCCTCACATCATTTGCATTCCCTATTTAAAGAAAATTTAAAAAAATAAAAATTTAAAACAAAAAAATTATTATAAAAAATAAAAAAAAACAAAAAAATCACGGATGGAGCAGCTACTGCTGCCGCCGCCCTTTTCTTCCACGGGCAGCAACGCCGGCCGCTGCTCCCCCCTCAGCAGCCGCCGCGCGGCCGCCATGTGCGGCTCTGCTGCCCGTGGCCTACAGCCAGCGCCGGCTTCCGCAGGCCGCGCCGCCGCCCTCGTGCACAGCTGAGCGTCGCGCCCTCTCCCAGCTCCAAGCTCCGCTGCCGTCTCCGCCATCGCACCGTGCCGCCACGTGCCTCGTCCACTGTCGACCACTGCGACCTCCCTCACGCGCGGTGCAGCCGTCTGCCGAGCCCTCATCAATGCTGTCCCTTGTTGGGTTCACCTCCGTGCGCCTCCTGCAAAAACGAAGAAGAAGGTCCTTCTCATTTTACTATTTTTTTATTTTAAAAATTGCAAATTTGCCCACATAAGTTTCTGTGATTACGATTCAGTCCTTGTACATATTTTCTATTGTCAGTTTTAATTCTAATTTGTATAGACAGCCCTGTGTTTGCTTATTAATTTGGACATCAAATTTGTGTCTTTTTCTTCAATGAAAAATGTCATTGTGTTGAACAACTAATTGTCTACATTCTTAATATTTATTTATATTTTTATGATCTTTGGGTAATTAATTAAAATTGTTTAACTGAAATTCTGCATATTTTACCCAATCTGGACTCTGAAATTGATATCTAACTCACGATTGCTCTAAAAATTCCAAAAAAAATTGAATGATGCCTTGAAATGTGATTGAGATACTTTCCAAATTTCATCCAGTTATCTTGTGCCTGAAATAAATCATAGAGTGATATTCGTATTTGTTTTTTAATTAAATCCACATACATCCTTTTCGTAAAATTTCAACTCTACTGAATTAACATCTAAATATCTTTTGGATATAATTCGCACTCTAATTAATTTGCAATTGTGGATTTATGAGGAAATAATTACTTGCAGTCACTCTATTTTCACTAAAAAGTCCATAAAAATTCATATTTTATCAAAAAAGTCCAAAAAAATTATTGTAGCTTCCTTGCCACATGTTTTCATTCCAGTAAAGTTTTCATAATTTTTGCTTACTGTTTGTGTGAAAAATTACGAAGATACCCATAAAAAGTGTGTATTTTTAGTTATTGCATTTTAACCCCTAAAATTCTAAAAAAATATGTTTTGTGTTCATCTCTGGATTAAGATTCTAGGAAAAATATAATTTGGCTAAATTGAACTGATTTGACATTAAAATTAATTTGGCCTTGTTGTGTGTTTTCTTAGTTTCTTAATTCTGGCGCATTTGCATTTGCATTTCATTTTGCATTGAAAAAAAATAAAAAAAATCCGCATTGAAAACCTAGATCTAAATTTTCGAATTAAACCCAAAGTTGTTCCTTTGCCTCCCTGTGTTTGACCCCGGACTTGCCCGGGATATAAATTAAAGCTAAGACGCTCTTCACGGAGATCTTTTCTCGGTTCTGATTGAATCACTAAGTACACGTACTACAATGTGTCCGAATTAACCATCGTATTTAGCGACTCGTCAGATGGCGCCGTTGCCGAGGAGATAAATGGCTTAGAGATTTATTTAAAAATTTGGATTTAGATTTTCATTTACTCGGGTAGTCTGACCCCCGAGCCACTTCTAATTAATCCATTTTCCTTTAAATTATTTCTCTTCATATTTTTTATATATTTTGTTTTTATCTCTCTAATATAAATCTTATTTTCCTTGCGAGGGCCCGGTGGACTTGGAGTGCATCGAAAGTCGACGGACGCAATGCGTGCCGACTGCTGAAGAGGTAGGAGAATCTATTTATTTCGAGAGTGTTTTTGTAATTGTTGTAATTATTTAGGTAGTTTGCTCATTTACAATGGCTCTTGTTTGAGAGCTCGCGCATGTAAAAAAGACTTGGACATTATTTGTAGTATGTCGAGACCTGTTTCACTCTCAGTTGAGGCTGGGGCTCGACTTGAGGGGCGAATTTATGGATTAGGCACACAGTAGTTGATGACTGGGGATTTGCCGAGGTCGTGTCTTTCCACAAGGCGGATTGACAGTCGCTGAGATGACCTCAGACAGACTCCCAAATCGATCAACAATTAACCCATAAAAAAATATATGCAATGAATATCCAAAAATGTGGAGTTAAAATTTATTATAACTCTACATGCAAATGTGTATAGGTGTAAGTACAAGTAGAGGTCGAACACTGGGAGGCGAAGGGAATGTATGGTAAAATGGATGGTGCAATTATTCAATTCTTGATTCATGTCCATTTCCTTATTGTTTTTGTGGGTTTTTTATTTTATATTTTATTTTATTATTTTTGGTTTCCTTATTTTTAGTTAGTTTTTTTGTATTTTTGTATTTTCTTTTTATATTTTGAATTATTTAATATAGAGATATATATAGATATATAGATATGTATAATAGAAGAGGGAGAAATGTAGTATATGGATATATATATATATACACACTCAAAATATACTAAGTATAATATTTTTAGGATTTTTATGTTTTTCTAATTTTTATGTTATTTTTCTGGAATTTTGCTTATTTTATGTATTTTTAATTCCAAAAATGTCCCTAATATGGGACTAATTAAATAGGCCGAAATTAATTTGGGTTTTAAAATTATATAATAAGTGTGAAAATTAACCCAAATTAATTTTAATACATAAATAATAATACATAGATAATTATAAGATAGGAAAAACATATTTTTGGTATTTTTAAAGGGTTTTTATATTTTTTTAGGATTTTGGAGCTTCTTGAAATTTTTATATTTTCTTTTTCTATTTTTAGGGTTTTTCATTTTCTGGACTCAATATATATATAAATATACTATATATAATTTTTTTGTAATATTCCAAGAACATTTTCTAATTTTTTGTATTTTCTAATTTAAACAGTGCAAAAAGGGCTTCTTTTTCATTTTTAATAATTTGGAGAAATGCAAAAATTGTGAAATAAAATTTGGGCGTGCAAGAGCATCACATGAAACATCTATCCTAATTTTTCTGGATTTTTTGAAGCCTCATAGGTATTTTTAATAAATAGGTAAAAGACACGAAAATAAAACAGCCTGGCAGGGGCATTTTTGCAAATAAAATAAGTCTCAGGGGCGTCCGTGCAAAAAATACCAAAATATTTTAACGTGTTCTGCAATTCTAAGGACTAAAACCAAATAAGCAAACCCGCCAGGGCCCCCTTGCAATTCAACCATCACGTGGGACTACACGTGATCCGCACCCACAGGGACCAGAACGCAATTTCATAAGCTCTAGGGTCCTGGTTGCAATTTTTCACAAAAATAATAAACTTGAGATTTTATTTTATGAACTAAAGATAAATATGCAAACATACAGGGAGACTTGTGCAATTTTACCACCTCACGTGGGACGACACGTGAGGTGACGTGGACTGGACCCAAGAGTAATATAGCAGAGGTACAAGGGGTCACATGCAAAATTTCCACATTATTCACAACGCTATATTTAATTTACAATATTAAACATTAAATATACAAAAAGGCGGGGGTTCAATATGCAATTTACCCCCAAAGGTGCTTCATCTGACGGTTGTTCTTCGTCCACTAATCCACGTGGCGCCTCCACGTGGGCCGATGACGGTTCGTGATCCAACGTCTGAGATTAGATCACTCGCGTGATCTGACGGTGTAAGCACTGGAGGATCTGACGGTTGAGAGTCGACCTGGGCCTTTGTCTTCATCCAACGACGGGGAGCACACGTGCAAGAACAGGGAAGAAAGCTCGCCGGGGCAAGCTTCCTCCATCCAGATCTCGCTGCTCCGCCGGTCTTCGCCACACCTGAAGGTCCCATAGGCTTCCTGGAGGGCTGCTCTGTCTGCTGGAGTGCTTTGATTGGTCAGAGACACGCTGGAGCGCCGCCACAAGCTCGGAGAAGAATTGGGACTTTAGGTACCTCCGCCAGCGTGTGAATCGTCTCCTGGTGCTTCTCAATGCACCTAACCTGCACAGGAAGGTAAAGGGGCTCGAGGTCTCTCTCCTCGACCCGGGGTTTGAAGCTGGAAGCAAGGGGATGGTGATGGGCGGAGAAGCTCCGGCGGGAGGCGGTGGAGGAGCTTCGATTTGCGGATCCAGGGATGAATCCGGTTGGACAGGGTGTTCTGGAGGTGGAGAAGACGGCAGGGAACGAGATGGCGGTGGAAGGGCAGTCGAAGAACAACGAGGATACTGTAGAGAAGTCGCCGGAGCTGAGCTCCGGCGAACTTTGAATTACCTAAACTAAGCTAATCTAATAATCTAAATGCGAAATAAAAAGCAGAAATAAAATGCTGGTACGAAAACCTACCTAGAAATGTAAAGGCGCAGCTCTTATACTTGGAGAAACTCCAGGGAGCAGGACGGCTGCCGGAGCACCACCGTGGGTGCAACCACCTCCATCTCCAGCCAATTCAAGGTGCCGGCGGCATCCTCCTGTCATGAGGAGCACACCTGGGACTGAATGCGAAGAAGAAAATGGGTTGGGGCTGACCAAAATTGAAGAGAAGGCGGTGGTTCTTTATTTATAACCAGAGCAGCACCCTTATTTGGCCGGGCAAAATCAAGGAATCTATGCTATGTACAAAGGATCCAGGATCACGGCGGGAATCATGGATGATCAGAGAATAAAATACGTGAAGAGATCGAAGGTGATGGAGTACTGAGCCAAGCGGGAAAAATGGCAAAAATTCAGGGATGCGACATGTCTGACGAAAATCAGAGGCGCAGGGGGAGTTGACCGGAGGTCAACACTCCCTAGCCCCTGATTGGTCCACATCGGACCGATCTTGACTAATTATTTAACCTAATAAATAAACTAATTAGATTTTACTTATGAAATAAAAAATGTTTATAAATTAATGTAGTATGATTTTTATTTATTTTTTGATATATTTTATTACGGTTTTATTAAAATAATGTATTTATAAGGGTTTATATATATATATATTTATTTTTATTTTGTTTATTTTATTTTATTATTTGATTTTCTTATTTTATGAATGTGTAAATTATTTTTGTGAATATAAATATATTTTTATTTCATTTTTATGAGTTTATTTACAATTTTAAATAAATAGGTATATATATGTAGGTATACTTGTAGGTATTTTACCTATATATTATATATTTTTTATTTATTTAAGGAATTTTATTTGTTTTTATTTTGGATTTGTATTTTTAATAAGTTATACATAATTTATACATTATTATAAAAATATAGATGAATAAAGAATAAAAGAATAAAATCCCTTTTTATTTATATACATATAGGTAGCATAGGTATTTTGTCTATGTGGCTCATAGACTTATTTTATTTTAGAAATTATTTTTGGTTTTATTCTAATTTCAATATGTACATGAATTATATACATTATCTACAAAATTCTAAAAATATAATTTTGTAAGAATAATAAATATTGAATAAAATGAATATTTTAATCGGGTATTATGTACAAGGAGGGCCAAAAACCTATCTTCTGCAGATGGACTCCAAAAATTATGAAACCAATTTTATTAAATAGTTCTTGGAAAGCTATATACAATTAAAGGTGATTGGATGATTTGGAGTTTTTATTTGCAAGATATGGGTCTGTGAAGTTGAGATTTTGGCTTTTTACTTTGTATATAAAATGTACACTGAGTATTATTTTTACACAACCTCAATTTTGTATTTTTATTTACATTATTATCTACAACTTTTATGTACAAAATTTCTTTATTTGATGAATAAATAATTATGTACAAAATAGGTGTCAAAAATGCATAAATGAATGAATGAATAAATGGGGTATTTATTGTACTATTGGCCCTTATCTCCCCCTACTTTATTCCTTGTCGACCAATTTCATGTTGGCCTTGGTCTCGGGGTTCGGGTCATAGAATATTTGCAATATTTTATTCCTTTTTCTTTTCTTCCCTTTATTCTATAATTTTGGCATTAAAAACCTTATTTAATGTGTAATTAATACAATGAATCATGAATGCTATTATATACAAATTAATGCTATTTACATGCATTTGCTGCGGTTTTTGAGGCCAAAATGATAGAATAAAGGTGATGAAATGGAGATTCATCAGTAGTTTAGCATCAAACTTGTTTGTGCCCATCGTAAATTAGGCCACACATATCTTAGAAGATTCACTTATCTTATAAGATTCGTAATGAGACGTACATAGACATATACTACTTAGCTCAAAATTAAATCAATTCTTCCTGCTAATAGTATACTGTTTATGTGTGGTTTTCTCGATCTGCATGCAATTAGTGTAATATTTACAAATTCAGTTTTGCATAACGCATGCAGAGTGCTGGGATTCACTGTAAGTATACCTTCTTCTGAGCATGCATCATAGTTTCTCGTTTGCATTCTGATTTCCATTTTCCCTCTTGTTTTACAACTTAAGGTCAAAAAGGAATTTGGGACTGAATAGTAGACGTGTTTTTGTGTTCAGATTAAATTTCAAGCGATAACCTAACTCTAAAATTGGGGCTGAATTGCGTTGGTCGATTAAAGAAAAAAGGAATAGAAAGAACCCTTGTTCTCGGGTGCATAAAGCCCTCATTGTTTGTTTTACTTGCAAGTGGGAGAGAGATGACCCTGGGATAGAGCCAAGCCAGGATTTCTTACTTACTACTGGTTCTTTATTTTCAGGCGATTAGCTACTTTTCAGTGAGGAATACGGGTAGCCGTATTTATACAGTCCGGACTTCCGTAGCAGAGTGGGAGGTTTAGATGGCTCTTTAGTCCTCAAGGAACGAGCTCCAGCCTCTACTTACTCCTATACTTGCTAAAAGTAGGTCAAACTAGTCGTAAGTTTCAGGCCAATTTATAGGAAAATACGAGCACCTAACAGCTCGTTAATCTTTCCAAGATTGTATTTATCACCAACTAAAATTGACAAGATAATTCGGTCGAACTCTTATGGCCATCATGTGTTGAGTTGGTGAAATTGAGAGTTTGGATTGTGTTTGTATTGTGTGAGTTTACTCTGCACATTTACGTGCACCATAGAACTAGTGCCTCGTTGAATATCGTATTCAAATCGGTTCTTTTTACATCAAAGATGACTAATTGGGGGGATATTTATTCGGATTTTGAGATTCTCTCGTTGAACCCTCTAAGAAGTACATCTTCATAGGTCCATGCGCAACTTGGACCAACCTGGACTCATGACCCTCTTGAGCCCATGATCACCCACTCTCGGGATGGTTACTCTCAAACCATTCCCTTTCTCTCTTTCCACCTCATCGAGGAAGAGCTTCTCCTCGGTGAGAATATCTTGATTCATAAATCCTCTTCTAATCAAGAACACCTTGTTGATGTAGGACCTAAAGAAGACACAAGAAAAATGCCTCCAAAGAAGAAAGAAGAGGAAGAAGAGAACCATGAAGACCCAATGAGAATGATAATTGCCAGATTAGCCGCATCTGAGCAGCAACACACATTACTGAGAGCTTAGTTAGGACAGTTAAATGTTGGGGTCGAACCACTAATGGATACGGCATACAACCCCGGACAATATCGAATTTGAAACTACTGGAGTCCGGCCGAACCCACTGTTGATTTTGAGTTAAAGCCGCACTTTCTGAACCTACTGCCACATTTTGATGGGAATGCATCTGAGGAGCCATATGCATTTCTAAGGGACTTTGAGCTCATCTGTGCTCACCTCAAGTATAATAATGTTAGCCAGGATTATATTAGGTTTAAAGCCCTTCCATTTACCTTGGGTGGAAAAGCCGACTACTAGGTAAAGAACTTGGGAGTTACAGTCACTACTTATGCCCAGTTCAAGGATCTATTTCTGAAGAAGTTCTACCTGTTGAGTAGAACTAACATGATGAGGATGCGAATTACGAGTTTTTCCCAGTTACCCCATGAAGCCTTCTGTGATGCTTGGGAAAGATTCAAGGACATCCTTCAGAAGTGTCCCTGTCATGGATTAGATGACAACATCTTGGTCCAATCGTTCTTTACTGGTCTCAACCCTGAGATGCGGGGTTTAGTGAGCGCTGCATGTGGAGGCAGCTATACATCACGAGGAGCGAATACCTTCTGGAAGGTATTCGAGTAGATGGATGAAACTAGCCGCTCACAAATGGCCAGCAGGGCCTATACACCGTCCCCCAGTTCACTCTCAGTTGGAGGGGGAAAATCAGATGTAGTCGATCTCTCTCAGGACGTGATTCCTTGCATGGGACTCCTTGCTGACAAGCTTATTGTAGTCGAGAGGATTGACACGAGAATTGATGAATTGGACCAGAGCATCTCCATGATTTCAAAACAAATGGAGGAGTTGACTGATAGGGTATCTAAGATAAAGATACCTGCCGTAACTGCACCCTCTGCTCCCGTATACCGAGTTCACCATATTCAGGAGCAGTTGGTGTCAGGGCAACCCCAGCCGTGGGAGCAGGACCAATCCTACACCCATTCTTTCCAGCAGCCACCTCCATTAGCAGAGATAGTTCAGGAGGAGCCTCCACCGATTTAGGAGGTGAATGGAGTATGGTATACTTAGGACCCTGCCAAGTAGGGAAGTACGGGAGACTGACAAACCTACGAACATCCCCCGACCTTTCACAACACCGCATTCACCTCTGCACCACCTCCTTCACAGCAGAGCCCTGGATTCCAGCCACCCTAGCAGCAGAGGCAGCAGTACCAGCAGTATGGCCGACTGGGCCATTAACAGGTGGGTCAGCAGGGCCCGCAACCCCAGCAACAGCAGCAGAGGCAGTACTCTGGACAACAGGGCCAGTCTTTCCGTTCTTCTTCCCAGTCTTATCCCCTTCCTTCATCGTCTAGTCCCATGGATATTCAGCAGCAGATACTCGACGAGCTACGCTCCTACAGGAACGAGATTCATGATCTACGTGTGGATGTCAACCGCCTGTCCATATGACGAGACGAGCAGACTGCACCCTCTACCTCTATCCCAGCCCAAGTTCAGGCTAACCCCAATAGCATGAACTGATCTAGTTCTCAGCAGCACTTTGGTTTGATATACTATTCAACATCTCCTACATCTGAACATGAGATTCTTTCGCGTGACGAGGCTAACCACATGTCACTCAGGAGCAGAAGGACCATGACCGTACATGACCGGGCGAGGGACACGAGGAGGGGCATCTTTGGAGCTCTACCTGAGGAGTCTTCAGAGGACGAGGAGGAGAGGTATCATATTTCAGAGCCCCATCAACAACATTTGAGTATACCTACTCAGGGAGCCGAGAGGATGAGGAGAGCACGTATGCAGCATCAGCAGCATGGATACACTTCTGATTCTACGGAGGACCTTGCATCTCCGGTTTTTGCGAATACCACTCCAGCTTCTATTCCACAACCTCTAGTAGATAGTCTAGATTTTGATTCCATGTTGCATCAAAAATATTCTTGTATGAAGAACTCTGTTTCAGTTAATGAGAAGACTGATCTTCCAGTTCATGATTCAGACTCATCATCCTCTGTTTCCATAGCTTCAATCCCTTTCCCTCGCACTCTTACGACAGGAAAGCGCATCAAAAAGATTCAGAAAGATGACCCCGATATGGCACGATTTTGTAAAGAGAATATCACTGTAAAAGTGCCATTTGATGAGTATGTAGCTAATCATCCTGCATTCCAAAAATACCTTAAGGTGAGATGCACACCTATAAGGGTTAGCAGGAAGAAAGATAACCTAAATATAAAGACACATGTCTTATCAGTAGCCACAACCTATTGTCTCAAGAATCAGACTTTGCCAAGGAAAAAGAGAGACATGGGTGCTCACTATGTGGAGAGTTGTATTGACGACACTACGTTTGCACGCATACTCTTAGATAATGGTTCTTCAATCAACTTACTTCCCTTAGCATTATATCAGAAATTGGAGTTGGGACCACTTCGCAAATCTAGAGCTTTACTCCAATTCGTAGATCCTTCAGTGAAAAGACCTAAGGGAGAAGTGAAGAACGTCGTTATCTTGATTGAGGGGCAGAACTATCAGGTTGACTTCACAGTCTTGGACATGGAGACCCCCAATCATTGGAGAGAATCTCATTTCATTCTTGGACGGCCCTTCCTTAGGACCGCAGGCGTAGCTTTCAATTATGGTACGTGAATGATGAAGTTCCATTCTCCTAGCGGAGAAGTGAACCTTGAGATGAAGCAAATCAAGTGTCAGTGACCTGATTCAGAGAGTAGCATGGAGTACTCATCTTCAGAGGCAAATTGCAGAATGATTAGCACAGTGGGGATTTGGGGACAGATTCCTTCAGGATAGAGTGAGTCCCTTTCATCTGGAAAGGGCATAGTGGATGACACAGTTTGCCAGGTGTTGTCTGATCTTGCGAGAGATGCATCGACCTATTCTCATGATGACATAAAGATCCATCAGGATCTGCCAGTTCCATCCCCTTCGGAACGATCATGGGACATAGTTGATGAGTCGGACGTGGCTTTGGCTGAATTACCGCTTTTCTTTGAAGATCCGACTCCCCTTACTTCCGAGTTGGTTGTGAGTACTACTCAACTTAGCCCACCTTCTTGCAGCACAGAACCATATTCATATTCAGTTCAGCCAGATCTGCTTGATGATACCACATTGCCAGAACTGAAATCACTACTTCCAACACTCAAGTATGCCTTTCTTGCGGAACCCAAAGAGAGATATCCTGACATCATTAGCTCAGACTTGACTTTAAAACATGAGTCTAGGTTGTTAGAGGTCTTAGAGAGGAACCACAAAGCAATAGGCTAAACAGTGTCAGATCTCGTGGGGATTAACCCCGCTCTCTGCTTGCACCACATTTTTACTGAAGATAATGTGATACCTTCCCGTGAGTTCTAAAGGAGACTTAAACCTAATCTACGGGAAGTGGAGAAGAAAGAGATTGAGAAATGGTGCAAAGTAGGGTTTATATACCCTATTTCTGATTCCAAGTGGTGGCCCTGCTTTATGTTGTCCCGAAGAAGTCGGTAATTCAGATGGTCACCAACGAGGAGGGGGTAGAGATCGCGACACGAGTACCTACATCGTGGCGAGTATGTGTTGACTACAGGCGCCTAAATGGCGCGACCAAGAAAGATCACTTTCCCTTACCTTTTATTGATCAGATCTTGGAGAGACTCGCATGGAAAGAGTTCTTCTGTTTTCTTGATGGGTATTCAGGCTACAACCAGGTGGCCATAGCCCCTGAGGAACAGGAAAAGACCACATTCACATGTCCATTCGGTACTTATGCTTTCAGGCGCATGCCATTCGGGCTCTGCAATGCCCCGGGCACATTTCAGTGGTGCATGATAGCCATATTTGCCGAGATGGTGGGAGATTTCTTGGAAGTATTCATGGATGACTTCTCGGTCCACGGTGATTCTTTTGATACATGTTTAGCGCACTTGGACCGAGTCCTCACGAGGTGTAGAGAGGTGAATCTGGTACTCTCCTGGGAGAAAAGTCACTTTATGGTGACGGAGGGTATCGTGTTGGGGCATGTCATCTCCAAAAGGGGAATGGAGGTTGACCCTGCCAAGGTGGAGGTGATCAAGAAACTCGATCCACCTACCAACGTTAAGTCAATGCGGTCATTCTTAGGGCATGTTGGATTCTATAGGAGATTCATTCAGGATTTTTCAAAAATCGCCTGCCCACTGACTGAGCTCTTAGGGAAAGAGACAGAGTTCGTTGTAGATCACAGGTGTCTGGAGGCTTTTGAGCTCTTGAAGAGGAAGATTTGTGCCTCGCCTATCCTATAAGCTCCTGACTGGTCTCTCCCCTTTGAGATCATGACTGATGCTTCAGATTTTGCTATAGGAGCTATGTTAGGACAACGGTGAGAGGGGATCCCGTTTACGATCCATTACACAAGCAAAGTATTAGATCCTACACAGAAGAATTATACAGTGACTGAAAAGGAAATACGCGTGGTAGTATGGGCCCTCGAGAAGTTTAGATCATATATTTTGGGCTCTAAGGTGACAATATATATTGATAATACAACCATTCGATACTTAATGGAAAAGAAGGATGCAAAGGCGCGTCTTCTTAGGTGGAATTTACTCCTCCAGGAAATTGATTTGGAGATAAAAGATAAACCTGGAGTGAAGAATGTTGTGGCTGATCACCTTTCTCGGATTGAACTTAAGGATTCTTCTGATTACGAGCGGATTAGAGAGACCTTCCAAGATGAGTCAATTTGTGTTATTGACTCACTCCCATGGTATGCCAACATGGTGAACTATCTTGTCTCCAATCAGGTTCCTCATGGTTGGACTAGGAGCAGTATTGACTGACTGAAGTGGGATTCGAAGAGATACCACTGGGACGATCCTTTCCTTTTCTTCGAAGGACCAGATTGTGTTTGGAGAAGGTGTATTCCTCAGGAGGAATACCAGAGTGTCCTCACATATTGTCATTTACTTGAGGCTGGAGGACACCATTCGGGAAAGAGGACCGCTCACAAAGTACTTCAATGTGGATTGTATTAGCCGACCTTGTTTAGAGATGCTATTGATTTTGTGCAGTCGTGCCCGATTTGTCAAAGGATGGGAGGGACAGTTGGATAGAGAGATGAGATGCCCATGCAACCGATGATTATTTGTGATGTTTTTGATGCATGGGGCATAGATTTTATGGGTCCCTTTCCCAACAGCCAAGGACATGAGTACATATTGTTGGCGGTTGACTATCTATCTAGGTGGGTGGAGGCTATCCCAACCTGAACCGTAGACAGCAAGACTGTCGGTAAGTTTGTGAGAGACCATATTATTGCTAGGTTCGGGGTGTCAAAAGTTTTGATATCCGATGGGGGTAGCCACTTTGTGAACCAAGATATGAGATCTTTAGCGAAGGACTATGGATTTGAGCACAGAGTTACTAGTCCTTACCACCCACAGTCCAACAGCATGGCAGAGGTTTTGAACAGAGAAGTAAAGTGTATTTTGCAGAAATTGGTTCGTCCCGATAGGAAGAACTGGTCTCAGCTCTTGGACCAAGTTCTGTGGGTCTATAGGACAACCAACAAGACACAATTGGGTACTTAACCAGTTAGAATGATCTATGGTAAGCCATGCCATTTGCCCGCAGAATTAATTCATAAATCCGAACGGGAAAATAAGAAGATTAATTGGAGTTGTCACCTAGGGAAGCTATGTCCAGACTTGAACTTGAACGAGATCGTGGAAATCCGAAAAATGGCATATGACAACAGTTTGATTTGTAAGGACAAAGTAAAGAGATGGCATGATTAGCACATTAGGTGCAAAAACTTTGTCCCTGGACAAAAGGTATGGTTGTTCAATGCCAGGTTGAAGATCTTCCATGGGAAGCTCAAATATAAATGGACGGGTCCCTTTGTTGTTAAGAAAGTGCACGAGAATGGAAGTGTAGAGATAGCTGATCTCATAGATGGTACACAATCTCATGTGGTAAATGGACAATTGTTGAAGCATTTTGTAGATTCAAAAGAACAGTTAGTCCAAGTCGAGGTCATCAACTTCATGCAAAGTGAGTACAAAGCAGAATTGAGTACAAAGAAGATACATCATATTACTCTTTATGAAGATGCATCATCAAGATTCAACATCTTAGAAGATTCAATCACTCTTGTAAATTCTCCTTTCCTTGTATATTCTCCAGATCACATTGGTTCTCACACTTACTCTTGTCCTATACTTAGGCTTACCAAGAGCCTAAGTATAGGGGAAGCCGATGCCTGCCATGTGTATATACTCATCCATTTATCCTCTTGACCTCGTCCGCCCCATTTTTTGCTCCTTTTCTACACTTAGGGTGACTAGAGCCTAAGTATAGGGTGGCGGATCGACTTCAATACCTTTTATTATTTTAGTCACTATGCTTAGCACGAGCTATGTCTTTTTCTCGCTTCTTGTGCTTTGAGGACAATGCACATGCTAAGTATAGGGGAGCGTGTATAAATTACATATATACTTTACCCATAGCTCGTACTTTCACGTATTTTTTGTATTTATTATACAATAATTATGCGGTGGGCAAAAAATTTTCAAAAAAAATCTCTTAAAAAAACTTTTTCAAAAAAAGACCTCTCTTATTTACCTATCTTTTTCAAAAAAAAACTCTTGAAAAAAAAAGAGCAAAACTTTTTCTAACAAAAAAATCTTCTCTGCCTTTGTTTATCAAAAAAAAGTTTTTGAAAAAAAACATTTTTTCTAAAACTTAAAAAAAACCAACTAATAAGTTGGTTGACACTTTCACTTTCACACAAGACTAGTGATGTTCAAGAAAACTTGGTTTATGAGATCTTGAGAATTTGAGTTAACCAACCTTAGTCATTAGGGTCCTTGACTTAATTATTCACATTTCCCTAGTTTGAAAGATTTGTGTGCTATATTGCATGCTTAGTCTCTACTTTAACAATATGATCAACACCTCACATACACGACTGCAGTTATGATGAGATGAGTTGAAATTTCACTTGAGGAACTGAGATGAAGGATTTGAGTTTGGACTCGATTTGATGATGCTCGAGGATGGGATAAAATCAATGAAGGCTTAATGAAACCTGAGTGTTAGCATCTTTAGCCAGTATGAGAACATGGTTCTTATACTATCTCTTGACATTTACCTATGTGTCAGGGTGTAATAAAATAAAAAATGTTGATCAGTGTGCACCAACTCTTGGTAAAAGCAGTGGAGCTAGCCAAAAATACTACAAAGCAATGAAATGTTAAAGAAAAGCTCTCATTCCACAAAGTCAATTATCAAAAGAGCTTCCACCAAAGGCCAGCGCTCCCAACCATTTCAAAAGTGTCCACTTGGACTACCTCTATTAGGACCAGGAGTCGGGCTTGCATCAAAAAAAGCTCTGCATCGTAAATGCTACAAGTCTGGGTGTAGAAGGTATGATAAGTACTCAAAAAAGGCACACCTCGATGTACTCCCAGGAAAACAAGTGCAGACGACTCCTACTTCTCTTGACGGACGCACTGATCAACACCAAAAATATGCGTTTGAGTAATAAGGCACTCGAGAGGATCCTTGTTCCAATGAGAGGGAGAGAAGAAATGACACAATCCTATGCCCTCCATCATCTGACCGTTCATCTACACTTTTAAGTCTGACAACTAAAGAGACAGTGAATTGGATGCAAGAAATGGTTTATCCCTAGTGTTGAGGATCGGGTTCTTAGGAGAGTCTCTTGGACTGGAACCTTGGGTGACGTTGCGACTCTACTCTTGTGACTGCAGTCAACACTTAAGTCATATCCCTACTATATATGTATACAAAGAGAGTCTAATGATTAGGAAAATAGGATACCTTTTGACTAGAGCTTGGTTCATCTTAGAATTTTAGGATCTCTAAAATCGAGAGTTCCTGAACGGATCAAGTCTTGTATTCACATGCACAGTCAGGGGTTAACCCAACTTATTCATTCTTTATTTGCTCGAGGACTAGTAAAGTTTAAGTTTAGGGGGTGATGAATCCGCGATTCATTATCTCAATATCTTGATCTTAGCAAAATCCTCGAGTAAAATCCCAAATAAATGTCCATAAAATCAATAAATTAACAAAATGACTCTTGTAAATAAAACACACTAATAATTGTATATTAGATTGTCCAAAATAAATTAACAATAAAAAGTCGCAAAAATTAAAGGAGTTTTTCACCTGTAAATAGCCTAAAACTTCATGTATTTTTTAAAATTTCATTCCAACTCCTTTTTGGCTAATTCTTTCTCTAACTGGTCCATAAAAATGTATATAAAAATACAAAAATATAAAACAAATTTTAGCTCAAATAAATGCTCTTAGATCCTAAAGAGAAAAACCCGTAAAGTCCATCTTCCAAGCCAAATTCCCACA